>JARSSU010040382.1:0-37120 GCA_029619165.1 Eurosta solidaginis
AATTAAAAAACTTGAGAAATTTTGGATACTTTGTTTATTTCTTTTTTGTCATTTTTCTTTACTATTCTTCATTCGGACGTTAAAAAACTTTCTAGCAAATAGCCACTTGTTAACATTTTTATAAGTTTATGTCTGGTATGGATATATCTTTCAAATTTTTAGATCAAACGATCCAAAATGGTATTTCAATTGCCTTGGAAACAGTCATAAGTTGTTCTAAAGTAATCTGGAAAATTATATACAAAATTGTAACAAAAAAATAACTCCGAACTATTTTGAAATAGTTCTAACATATCATAAAATAAGCCTGAAATGATACGAACTATCTTAAAATTATCATTTTTCTTTCAGAAAAAAAATCGTTTCAATCTACATCACATAATCCCGAAACAGTTTAAAAAGACCATAATTATCCTTCAAAAGATCTCTAAGCGGGCAAGAAAGAGCTGCAAAACGATAAGAAATAATTTCGAAGTTGAAAACAAATATCACGAAATAAGCCCAATAAGAGTCACGATAAAAAATTGTTTATGTTAAACGGTTTTATTAAAACAATACTATACATTAAGTAATAATTATACTAAAACCTAGAATAACTAGGTAGGTCCTGGGTATGAGTCATCACACTCCTCATCAATCTAGGGCGTTGATCAGAAAAAATAAATAAAACCGTTGGGCAGCGTGTAATTTTCTAAAAATGTGAGGCGTAGCACAACTGATTAAGGTTGAGTTGATCTTGCTTATGACTATCAATAGAATTTGACCCCGTCCAACGCTTTATTTAATAGTCTGATCAACGCCCTAGATTGATGAGGAGTGTGATGACTCATACCAGGACCCTACCTAGTTATTTCTAGGTTTTAGTATTATTATTACTTAATGTAAGTATTGTTTTTAATAAAAACCGTTTACCTTAAATTTTTTTTTAATTATTTGATTTTCAAGTTTAAGTCTTTTTTATTTTGCCTATTATTTCTCATCTATTCTTTCTTTCTTTAGGGACTCATTATTAACAAGTACTCTTTCCTGACAATTTGTTATAATCTAAGAGTCCTCAATACATAATCCTCCCCAAAGACTTACTCGACTCGGCTCAACGTATGCTTGTCCTGCCGAACTCCAAAATATTTGATGTCGCTTCTACTGGACTGTATGTAATATTTGTTCCAAATATGAGCAAATCGGACAGACAGTACGTAATATATCATTTCTCTTGCGGCGCCCTAGCGTGAATACTAAAGTGGTTTCTATTTCTGTATGTCATATATGTCTTTCAAATATGAGCCAAATCCGACCCCAAATACGATATTTTTTAAATATGTCGATCCTTGCGCGCCACCTGGCGGTGGTTTTTTATCATATGTCGCTTTCTATTCATGTAGTATGTAATATATGTTCCAAATATGAGCCAACTCGAACCACAAATATGAGTTTTTTATACCTCGATCCTTGCGCCACCTAGCGTCGATTTTTTTCATAAGTCGCTGTGTATTCATGTATGCATTATGTGTGTTCCAAATATGACCAAGAGACCACAAATGACGATTTTGTGAAATATTTCGATCCATGCGCCAGGTGTAGGACTGTTTTTTCTATTATTGCATTGTCATCATCTAGCTTTTAGCTTATCGAGTTACTTAAATTTCAATTACGAAATTCTGCATGACCGCCGTCTCAAGTCAATATGAAGATAGTCCTGGAAACTGATCTTGAAATGGTCACACGAAAGTAGTTCCTCCAATTGTCCGACGAAACTGTTCCGAAATATGTCTAAATACACCGAAATATTTCCAAATGATCTTGAAAGCGTGTTTTTAGCGTTCTAGAAGAAGTTTTACATACACGAACCGATGTACATCCTGTGTGTGAACATAGGTCAAGATGTCCCGAAATCTCTTAAAATGGATACATCACGAGATAGAGATAGTCCGAAGTGGTCTCCAAGAAATTGCGTGAAAATCTATCCAAAATGATCCTGAAATAAACAAATTTATACTGAAAACCACGCCCGCGAAACGAAACCGCGAAATGATTATAGAAAACAGTTCCAAAATTATCACAAAAATATACCCGAATCAATTTCCGCAAACGTCTCAAAGGATGCCAAATGTAATCCACACATTATTCTTAATAAAAACAATTTAAGGATGTTAATTTCGTGTGACCGAACATTACATACCCTAGTTGAGGGGTATGGTTAAAACAAAAGGAAAATAACCATGTAGAAAATAAATCGAGGGAAACCCTGGAATGTGTTTGTATGACATGTTATCAATGAAAGATGTTAATAGTATTTTTAAAGGGAGTGATCCTTATTCCACAGGTGGACGCCGTTTCTGGATTCGCCTAAAGGTGGACCGGGCTTAGCCTATATTTGTTTGTTACATATGGGTATCAAATGAAGGCATTAAAGAGTATTTTATGAGGAGTGGGGGCCATAGTTCTATAGGTGGACGCCATTTAGGATATCCTAAAGGTGGATCAGGGTTTACTCTAGAATGTGTTTTGTACGATATGGTGGTATCAAATTAAGGTATTAATGAGGGTTTTAAAAGGGAGTGGTGCTTGTTGTATAGGTGGTCGCCTTTTCGAGATATCGCCATAAAGGTGACCAGGGTGACTCTAGAATGCGTTTGTACGATATGGGTATCAAATGAAAGGTGTTAATGAGTATTTTAAAAGGATAATCTTAGTTCCATAGGTGGACGCCGTTTCGAGATATCGCCATAAAGGTGGACCAGGGTGACCCTAGAATTTGTTTTGTACAATATGGGTATCAAAAGAAAGGTGTTAATGAGTATTTTTAAAAGGGAGTAATCCTTAGTTCCATAGGTGGACGCCGTTTTCGAGATATCGCCATAAAGGTGGAGCAGGGGTGACCTAGAATTTGTTTGTACATATGGGTATCAATGAAAGGTGTTATGAGTATTTTAAAAGGGAGTATCCTTAGTTCCATAGGTGGACGCCGTTTCGAGATATCGCCATAAAGGTGGACCAGGGGTGTACCCTAGAATGTGTTTGTACATATGGGTATCAAAGAAAGGTGTTATGAGTATTTTAAAAGGGAGTATCCTTAGTTTCCATAGGTGGACGCCGTTTCGAGATATCGCCATAAAGGTGGACCAGGGGTGACCCTAGAATTGTTTGTACAATATGGTATCAAAAGAAGGTGTTAATGAGTATTTTAAAAGGGAGTAATCTTAGTTCCATAGGTGGACGCCCGTTTCGAGATATCGCCATAAAGGTGGAGCAGGGTGACCCTAGAATTTGTTTGTACAATATGGTATCAAAGAAAGGTGTTAATGAGTATTTTAAAAGGGAGTAGTCCTTAGTTCCATAGTGGACGCCAGTTTCGAGATATCGCCATACAGGTGGACCAGGGGTGAGCCTAGAATTGTTTGTACAATATGGGTATCAAATGAAGGAGTTAATGAGTATGTTTAAAAGGGAGTATCCTTAGTTCCATAGGTGGAACGCGTTTCGAGATATCGCCATAAAGGTGGACCAGGGGTGAGCCTAGATTTGTTTGTACAATATGGGTATCAAGAAAGGTGTTATGAGTATTTTAAAAGGGAGTAATCCTTAGTTCCTAGGTGGACGCCGTTTCGAGATATCGCCATAAGGTGGAGCAGGGGTGACCCTAGAATTCGTTTGTACAATATGGGTATCAAACGAAAGGTGTTAATGAGTATTTTAAAAGGGAGTTATCCTTAGTTCCATAGGTGGACGCCGTTTCGAGATATCGCCATAAAGGTGGACCAGGGGTGACTCTAGAATTCGTTTGTGCAATATGGGTATCAAACGAAAGGTGTTAATGAGTATTTTAAAAGGGAGTGGGCCTTAGTTCTATAGGTGGACGCCTTTTCGAGATATCGCATAAAGTGGACCAGGGGTGACTCTAGAATTTGTTTGTACGATATGGGTATCAAATGAAAGGTGTTAATGAGTATTTTAAAAGGGAGTGGGGCCTTAGTTCTATAGGTGGACGCCTTTTCGAGATATCGCCATAAAGGTGGACCAGGGGTGACTCTAGAATGTGTTTGTACGATATGGGTATCAAATTAAAGGTATTAATGAGAGTTTTAAAAAGGGCGTGGTAGTAGTTGTATATGTGAAGGCGTTTTCCAGATATCGACCAAAATGTGGACCAGGGTGACCAGAACATCATCTGTTGGATACCGCTAATTTATTTATATATGTAATACATGCCAAGATTTTAAGGGTTTTTTATTTCGCCCTGCAGAACTTTTTCATTTTCTTCTACTTAATATGGTAGGTGTCACAACCATTTTATAAAGTTTTTTCTAAAGTTATATTTCGCGTCAATAAACCAATCCAATTACCTTACCATGTTTCATCCCTTTTTTCGTATTTGGTATAGAATTATGGCATTTTTTTCATTTTTCGTAATATTCGATATCGAAAAAGTGGGCGTGGTCATAGTCGGATTTCGTTCATTTTTCATACCAAGATAAAGTGAGTTCAAGTAAGCACGTGAACTAAGTTCATTAAAGATATGTCGATTTTTGCTCAAGTTATCGTGTTAACGGCCATGCGGAAGGACAGACGGACGACTGTGTATAAAAACTGGGCGTGGCATCAACCGATTTCGCCCCTTTTTCACAGAAAACAGTTACGTCATAAAATCTATGCCCCTACCAAATTTCAAAAGGATTGGTTAATTTTTGTTCGACTTATGGCGTTAAAAGTATCCTAGACAAATTAAATGAAAAAGGGCGGAGCCACGCCCATTTGAAATTTTCTTTTATTTTTGTATTTTGTTGCACCATATCATTACTGGAGTTGAATGTTGACATAATTTACTTATATACTGTAAAGATATCAATTTTTTGTTAAAATTTTACTTTAAAAAAATTTTTTTTTAAAAGTGGGCGTGGTCCTTCTCCGATTTTGCTGATTTTTATTAAGCGTACATATAGTAATAGGGGTAACGTTCCTGCCAAATTTCATCATGATATCTTCAACGACTGCCAAATTACAGCTTGCAAAAGTTTTAAATTACCTTCTTTTAAAAGTGGGCGGTGCCACGCCCATTGTCCAAAATTTTACTAATTTTCTATTCTGCGTCACAAGTTCAACTCATCTACCAAGTTTCGTCGCTTTATCTGTCTTTGGTAATGAATTATCGCACTTTTTCGGTTTTTCGAAATTTTCGATATCGAAAAAGTGGGCGTGGTTATAGTCCGATATCGTTCATTTTAAATAGCGATCTGAGATGAGTGCTCAGGAACCTACATACCAAATTTCATCAAGATACCTCAAAATTTACTCATGTTATCGTGTTAACGGCGGACGGACGGACATGGCTCAATCAAATTTTTTTTCGATCCTGATTATTTTGATATATGGAAGTCTATATCTATCTCGATTCCTTTATATATGTACAACCAACCGTTATCCGATCTAACTTAATATACTCTGTGAGCTATGCTCAACTGAGTATAACAATCCCGAAATAATCCGATAACTATTCCGGAACATACTTAAATTTTCCCTCAAATTTTTATTATTAGAAAAATCCTGAAATAATCCGAAAATAGTCCCAAAATTATCTGAAAATATCGGGTAAAAATAACGAGATGAACTCAGGTTAAGAAGGCCGACACACATATACTCATAGGGGCCTATTCCGGTCATTGGGCATAAGTCGCGTTTGCGGAAATATGAACATTTCGACATAATGGCCAATGCAAAACTTATAACAACGTAACTACCAAAGGGGCCGTTTAGCACTTTCTGTTTAAATACCCAGCTCTAGATAGAAACACGTTTAAGATGCCTCAGAAACACCATTAGGAAAATCTGGTTCGATTATCGGTAAACAGTAGTTCAAATATTCTTGATTTCGACAACAATTTCAGTTTTCTGTGGTATATATACGATGTAGAATTCATTACGTTAAGACGAGTTTTATGGCATCAAAGCTAAATTCGCGACCTGGGAACCAATACCAAAATGATTTCAAATGATCCCGAAGCTGTTATGAAATGTACTGGAACTGATCCCGAAAACAGCCTGTAGCTATCACAAAATCTTCGCAACCCGAAATTATCCAGATTTGCGAGGGTTGCCATTACTTATTTTCTAAAGTTGTGAACACTTCGCTCTAAATCACTCAAATTCAACTCAAAACTAAACCGATATCGAAATATGTTCCCAGGGTTATTCCGACCGAGTGAGGATTGGCAGACATGGGTTTATATATACGACACATTAGGGTGGGCACAAAAAAAATTTTCCTTTTGGGGTAGTGATAATACTGAAAAACCCCCAGCTTTACATATCAAAATCCCTAGCTATACACATATTGATAATCTATAAAAAAGGACAAAAATACTTTTTGCAATGATTACTCGTTTACCAGTTATTCAGATAAAATTTCAACTTAAATTTGTACGAGACTCCAAATAAGATTTGTATGGAATTATGAAACTCGCAATAGGGCACCTCTGAACATAAATATAAAAAGCTGAAATTTTTACCGGATATCTGTTTGGTTGTGCTGAACAAAATTTCCATCATATCAGAAAAAAGTATTTTTTGTATTTGACTTATCATAATGACCCAAAGACTTTATATCATAGGTCAAAGTCAAATCACGATTATAGTGCTATAGTTTTTGCACCTGCTACTGGAAGTGCCCTTAATTTTTTTATGTACAAATTTATGTTGCAACAGCCATCCGTAATCTCATCTCAAACTCGGTTTTTTTGTAGCTTATCTAAACTTTTAATTAAATTACTGCAATGTTGATGGCAATGATAATTAATATAGGTCGTTTTTCTGATATATTTGATTTAGTTAGTTTGCTTGAGGCAATTTTGTGTACGTCTTAATGTTACATCCGCTATTTTGTTGTTGTTGTAGCGATAAGGACACTCCCCGAAGGCCTTAGGAAGTGCTATCGATGTTGATGGTTCTTTGCCGGATGCAGATCCGGTACGTTCCGGTAAAAAACACCATAAATATACTAGCCCGATCATCTCTGAAACGATTTGGTATGACTACATGAAACTTTCTAAACCGCCGCTCTCCCACCCCTAGATACATTAGGAGTTCGGGGTCGCCAGAGCCTCGGCTGTTAATGAAACAGGATCCGCCACGGATAGGTAAGGTTGACAATTGGCTTGCAGAAGGTATATATTGTGCTGGCAACCCCATGAGAGGGTTGTGCTACATAGCTCCTTGAATCAATTTGGTATTTTAGTTGCCGCCTACGACAGGCATACCTACCGCGGGTATATTCTAAGCCCCCTAACCCGCTATTATATGTAACTCTATAAACTTCAAGTACCGCCAAGATACCTTTCGCATAAAAAGGAATACTTTTGGGATATCGCACATTTTACTGCTGTCATTTTATTATTTGCCATTTAAGCACGTTTTGCTCATACCTTTTTATTTGCTGCAGCGTTTGTATAGATACAGCCGCTCTTTCAATTAGCTTAATTTGCGCTAAAACAGGAAGGAGATATTTGCACGCGTTAGCTTTTTCACAAATTAAGATATTCCACCATCTAATAAAAACAGCCACACATTGCTTATGTATAAGAGAATTGTATAATTGACAGCTGTCATTCATCCCTTAAATGTTGGTGTCTTTGCACAAATTGCTATCGACTCGAGAAGCTTAATTATCGTTTTATTGCTTGGCTTTTGGTGCTGAGTAGATAAGAGTAAGTAAGAGTAAGAAAAAAGAGACAAATTTGTTGCACTTCCTTTTTATGCACTTTGTAACGGCATGCGTCTTTATATTTGTGCGGTATATATTTCAGGGCTGCAAACCGGTTCGAACCGAACAGGTTCATGAACCAAAACATCCTCTATTTTGGGGCTTTGAAACGAACCATTTTTTTTTCTTGACTCCCAAAAACCGAACCGAAAACCAACCAAAAGAAATGGTTCGTTTCGGTTCAAAATTTTTATTTAATTTACCACTTTGCTTGAAAATACAACTCTAAGATAAAATTGCACACATTTTTTCTCGATGGCAACGCCGTGAGTTTTCAATTTTGATAGTAATGGCGTCTACTTGGTCAAAAGCTTGTGAAAAAATATACAATTTACAAAATGAGTTCAAACCCCGTGCTTAACAACTTTGTATATAAAAGAGCTTTTTCATTTTTCATTCATAACATTTTTTCATTTATAACATAGTCCGAACTATAACACAAACTACATTCATATGTATAATTATAAAAAATTTTAAGTTAAATTAATCAAATTTTTATCAATTTTCGAAACTGTTTATTTTCAGTTTTTAAAAAATTTCTAAATGTGCAGTCTTGAAGCTCATTCAATTGTAGTGTAATAGTGTGCAAATTTCAAGTAGGTGGGAATTACCGTTAATTTTTTTAAATTTTTCCCCGAGGATGTTACATATATCTTCCATATAAAAACAAATTTTGTTCATGCGGTGTATGAAAAAATGCGAACACCCTCTTGCAACTTGCACATTATTACACTGCAGTTAGATGAGCTACAAAACTGTACCTCAGAAATTTTTTGAAAGTTTTTAATAAGTCTGGAAAACTTGATTAATTGTTGGGAGCTTTGTGTAGCTTTGAAATGTATATATATATAGTTTGTATTATAGTTAGAACGATATTTTAAATTGGAATTATTAAGAACTTATAAATAAACATAATTTGGGAACAATACCGTTTTAAAGGGAGACCATATTATTTTTCGCATAACCGTATATCAGCATTTATAAGCTTAATGCCAAAGAAAAGCAAATAAGACATTTACATTTTCATGAATATCTTTTAGTTTGTGTAGTAATCTCGCATCTAAAATTTAGTAGGTATGTTTTATACTCGTATGTATGTTGAAAGCAGCTAGTTGAATAATTTTTCTTCTCTTAAAAATACGACTACTTTCTTACGTGCAGAATATATGCGTTGTAAATACTCCCTATAGGTACAGTCATGCATTCTACCATTTTCGTTCCTTACATTTTATAATAATCAACAAACCGTTTTGATAAGTTTTATAAATAAATACATACATGGATTTGATGTCAATAACTGTATTTTAGTAGGTACATATCGATTTTAGGTTGCACACAGATCCCAAATGACGAATTTCAAATTTTGTTTACTATCAAAACTTAGTATTAAACATTTCAACCACTTGAACCAAACCGGTTTGGCGGTTCAGAGGTAGCCGCGAACCGGTTTACGAACCGGTTCAAGTTTTTCCTGACTGGTTCGAACCACTGAACCGAACCGCTTCGAATTTCGAGGCGGATTTCAGCCCTGATATATTTACCTTTTAATAAAGCATCAACTGAAACAAGCAACTTTAACGTGAAAAAAATAGAGCGATAGGAATAGTCATGATTGATAAATTTTCAGTTGTAAAGCAATATGACTTATATTCTCAGGCAAAACATATAATTGATAGCGAAGAAGGATGACATAAGGCAAGTGGCCATAAATTGAATTGATCTTATGATCACTTCAAACGCCCACAAAGTCAATTGAAGTTATGTCTAAAAGATCGAATTTCAAATGATTACAATGCCAATGATATTAGATTTATGACCATTCTGCTTTCTGTATTGGTCATAAAGTCAACTCATATTTTTCAAGAAACCAAGTGGTCGATTTTTTTATTATTTCAACATCTGGTTTATATACGGTTATGTTAAACTGGGCGGTCAAAAAATAACTCACATAACTGAATGTGTGCAAAGTGTGAATTTTTATTCCTTTTTACTTTTATCGCCAGGGACCCAAACTGTTATTCCTTTTATAATAAAAGTTCATCAAACAAATTTGTTTCATGAATTTTAATTTTTTAACGTTTAAGCGTAGAAGCATACTAGCATTATAGCATATCAGCGTAATAGCGTACAAGATAAAGCGTATGAATGTAGTAGCATAGAAGCTTATTCGTATGAGCTTAAAAGCCTAAGAGCACTGTTAACAACAACAGCTTTAAAATTCATCAGTGTAGTAGCGAATCAGCATTTTTACGTATTTGCGTAAAATCGTACTAGAATAAAATTGTGTTAGCGTGAAAGCATATTAACTCATAAACTAAAGTGTATGGGCATACAAATTCAAGCATAAAAGCGTAAAATTGTATAAGCGTAAAATTTTATAAGCGTAAAATCGTATGATCGTAAAAGCGTAAGATTTATAAATAACATAAATTTAGTAGCGCACAAGCGTTTTGGTGTAGTAGTGTTAAAACGAACTACACAAAAATTATGCTAGCGCAAATTCGTACAAACTTAAAATCTTAGCCGAAGAAGCGTAATAGCGCATACGCTTCAGCGTATGAGCGTAAAAGCGTAAGAGCTTTGAGGTGCAGCATTGTAATAGCGTACAAACGTTTTGGAGTACTAGACTGAAATTTTATTAGCATAACAGAACAATATTTTAAATATTTCACGTCAGTTGTTGATTTAAGCAACATTTACAAAATATGCATCCCCCACCGGGTTAGGGGGCTTAGAATATACCCGCGGCAGTTATGTCTGTCGTAAGAAGCGACTAAAATAGCAAATTGATTCATGGGGTTGTTTAGCGCAACCCTTTCAAGGGGTTGCTAGCGCAATATATAGCTTCTTCAACCCAATTGTCAACTTTACCTAACCGTGGTGAATTCTGTTTCTTTAACAGTCGAAGCTCTGGCGACCCCTAATTCCTCATAGATCTTGGGGGTTGGAGGACGGTATGGCCTAAAAAGATTCATGTGGTCATACCAAATCGTTCCCGATGGGGCTTGTTACCGGAACGTACTGCATCCGGCAAAGGACCATCAATATCGATGAAACTATTCAAGGCCTTTGAGGAGTGTCCTTATCGCTACAACAACAACAACAAAATTTTCCTACAGTGATAGTTACAAGGACATGTACCTAATTATGTATATAAGGAAAAGTAACAAAAAGTCAATACTTAGAGATCAAGAACAAAGCATGCAGCGGGCATTTGTGCGGCTGAGTGATAAGAGGCATCTGCATATAAATATTGGAGATTTCGAGCTTAGAACTCAGCTTCCGAAAAGTTAGCTGTTGAAGAAGCGTAATTCAGAAACATGCGCTAGTAACCATCACCGTTTGAAAATTTTGCTGTTTTTGCCTAATAGCAATAACTTTAAACAATCTATATTACTTCTATTGCTCTCCTAAAGAACTTTAAAACTAATTTTTCCTTCATTTTATATTAAGTATGTAACAACATCAGCTGTAAACATATTACAATATGCAAAGACTAGTTTATATACCACAAATTTGGCTGAGGGATAAATTCTATTCCGCAATATGTCATAAATCTTGAATATTCCTCGCAAGTTGATTTATGAACACTTTCAAATATGACATTTCACTCATTTGTGAACTAAAAATGTAAAACGCATACTTAACGCAACAGCGAATAAATACCAAACCAGATGAGTCCACTGAAGCGTGAATAAAAAAATTCACGATGATTCTGAAGTGGTAATATTACCGGCGACAACGGCAGTACCCTCAACGATGAAACGGAGCACAAAATATAAGCAAAACGAGTGAAACAAAGTGGCTTTGTATAACATGAAAAGAAATAAAAGCCAAAGTAGTTTGCTGAATGTGGTGAAAAGTGAGATTAAAATGAGAGTAAAGTGCGCTAAATATGAGCTGTTGACAAAACATAAAAACATAAGAAGAAACAAAACATACAAATTTAATATATTTTGAGTGAATGTGTTAAAAGTTTTACAGTAAGATTAATAAATAGTTATGAAATATGTAAGAGCGATGTTGAAAGTGAATGAGTATAAATTTGTTTGAACAGATTTTAAGATTTTGATACTCAGCATGCTTTGCACGCAGACTTAGCTTTGGTAACATAATGGTTGATCGAAACAGCATAATCTAATTGAATTCGATAAATATCACAAATCACACACAGAAGATTGTGCATTCACGAGTTCAAAATTGCTTCGTTCTGCGCAACTACGTCACACTTGACTGCTTCAGCGAATGAAAGAAAGAGAGAAAAAACAAGAGCTAAAGGAAAATTACGTAAAAATTGCTCATAAAAAATGTTGACATGCGCAATGCGCCACCTTCTATAATTCCATCATGGATAAATATTGTGATATCTATTGGTATATGGGCTCCTTGGCACACATCTCCTATCGCTATATAAAGTGAGCGAAATTGGATAATAATCACGCCCACTTTATGCATTGGAAAACACAAAAAAGCTTATTATCAGTAAACAATACACATAGAAGGTTGAAATGTTATGTGTGGACTGATATTAAGACTCTCGATACAAATTTTAAATAGTTTTTGAAAATGGCAGTGGCACCGCACCACTCGTGATGAATTTACAAATATTATTCATCACTAAAAAAATGTCAAACCTATCATAACAAAATTCGACCTGTACTATAAAAAAATGCTTTTAAGAAAGACAAAGGATATCGGTTAAAGACCACGCCCACTTTTATATAAACGATTTTTAAAAGGGTCGTGGATGAATAAAGTAAGCTATATCTTTGCAAAAAAGAGCTTTATATCAATGTTGCTTCATTTCCCAAGTGAATTTATAAAAAAATAAAATTTTTTTTGTAAATGGGCGTGACCTCTCCCCTTTTATGACCAAGCAATTTTCTAAGTTTCGCACGCCATAACTCGAAGAAAAACCAACGGATCATTTTAATGTGGGGTACACATATTTTTATTATAGCAGGGAATATTTCTAGAACAAATGAACGAGGTCGGCAAAGGACCACGCCCACATTTATATAAAACACTTTTAAAAGTGTTATAGACGAATGTAATAAGCAGTACCGTTGCGAAAAAGAGCTTAAAATCAATCTCGTTTTACTTTCTACTAGAATATGCTGCTTTTGTTTGGCGTCCTTATTATTCTTGTCATATTAGTCGATTGGAGAGAGTTCAGAAAATCTTTATTAAGTATGCTCTGCGACCTCTACATTTTGAGCTTCCGGTTCCCGCATATGAGTCTAGATGTTTGCTTATCGGTCTTAAGACACTAAATTGTAGGAGAACCTTCTTATCCTTAACTTTCATTTTTAATTTGATATCTGGGGTGGTGGACTGTCCCTTTTTACTTGAACGTATTTTCTTTCTTATTCCTAATATTTGTTTAAGGAATCATGACACATTTTATGTGGTGCTGGCGAGGACCTATTATGCTGCCAATGCTCCTGTTGCCAGAGCTCTTAAAGAGTTTAATTTGCTTCCGAAATCTTCAGTTTTGGATTTCTCCTTTTGCGAAAATAGGTTTGAAATGCTACTTAATGACCAGTTAAGTTGGATGGTATTAGCCTACATTTGTAATTAGTCTGTAAGAGATGTAACAATTTCAAGATTAAAAATATATAAATAAATAAATTGAAGCTAAAATTGAAGCTAAATAGACTTTTAACTGAAAGTTAGAAAATATAAAAAAAAATTAATACGGGCGTGGCACTGCCCCTTTTTTGAGTAAGCAAACTTTCTATGTCTCGGGAGCAATAGCTCGAAGAAAAATAAAAGTATCGTAACAAAATTGTGTACACATATTATCTTTATAGCAGGAAATATTTCTAGTAAAAATGGACGGGATCGGTTATAGACCACGCCCACTTTTGTATATAAAAGGTTTTGAAAAGGGTCGTAGACTACAATAATATGCTATATCTTAGCGAAAAATAGTTTTGTAACAATGACATTTCACTTACCAAGTTTTGTTGTAAGAGGAAATTAGAATACACTTATTTTTTGCGGTGCCACGCCCCATTCCAGTCTAGCATTACACAACACTTTCAGAACCTCAAAAAAAATAAGTCCCTCGTAACAAAATTTGAAAAAGTAACTTGTCTGAAATGAACTGTACAATTCAAACTCATGCTGAGTATATAATGTTCGGCTACACCCGAACTTAGACACCCTTGCCTGTTATACTCAAGGAAAGCAAAGTTATTGAAAAGCTTCACATTTCTGATTCAATAAATATGAATACAAAGCTATGCAGAAGCGGAGACTATAGTTACCTAAGCATCGAACTTCTGGGAAAGTTAAATGCTGCATAGAAAATGGCATATATTTTGTGAATATTTTATTTCCTTATGGTTACGCTTCATTTGATATGCATACTGCTTTTTTAAGTCTTTATGTACTCATCTCTATACATTTTTTCAAAGCACCAAAGCTTTTTATATGTATTTCATATTCTACGCATAACACACTTCTATATTGCGTTAAAAAAATGAGCAAAATATGAAACATCTGTACAGAAAAACTTGAAAGCATAGAAATGGAATATCGCCCACGGAGGGGAAAGCAGACAGTTTGCTAAAGAAGCATTATGATATTTTATTACATTAAAAATTCTTTATGTACTAATATGCAGTGGTTGGGAACATTTTATAGCCTACATTCTGTGAATTCTTAATCAAAAAAGTAGATGAAAAGGCCCATTATAAATATAAATGTATTTTAATTTTTCCGTTATGCTTTGGTGAGTAACCCAATTACATCGTTAAGATGAAATATGAGTATTATAAGGAATCATAACATTGAAATTAGAAAAAAGAAAAAAACCACCTTTGGAATGGAATAATTTGATTGCTTTGTGCTTTCTTTTGAATGTATCTTCAAATGAACTTATTCTCTTATTCTGCATCAAAAAGTTTTGATTAGGCGAAGCAATATCAGAGCTTATTTTTCGATGCTACTGTCACTGCAAAACAGCAAATGCAAACACTGGTTTGAGTATCCGTAGAAAATTCTCACCCCTGGGGAACACACTATGAACAACTTCTATCGGGACTAAAATATTGTAACGAATTTACTGCAATTCCTCTTATTTGCAATCTTCTGCCAACGTTCGTATCGCTAAACTGTTGAATAAATAACTCCAATATTGAATAATGGAAAAATGGCCTTTATTAAAGTACTTCACAATAACACTTATACTTTGCAACGAATAGCTTGCTTAATATCCAAACTGATTGATAGCTCAAATGAAACTGATTTATTGCCCGACAGATAGCGTGCTTAACTGAAACTGCCCATAGCGCCTATACCGCTGATGCTTTTATACTCTGTGATTTCCTCGTGGCATCTTCTAGGCGCTTCCAGAATTTACTTAGTTAATTATAAATTTCTCAGCTACAACTACAGATGTATAATTTTTATAGCTTCTCTCCTATCCCATGAGCTTGTATGTATGAGCGACACTTCCACAATCACAATTGCATACCTTTAGGAGCATTTCAGATAAGATATCTGCATGTGCTTGTGCGTTGCTCTCAGCTGCGTGTACCTACATATGTGTAGACATAATGATTGATTCGTTTATGTAGATACATAATGATTGATCTATGGATGTGCATGCAACGCGCTGCTTAGCATCGGCTTAGAGATGGCAGCACCCCTTAGTTTTGCTAATATTCGTTACAATATATATTTGATCATATTACCTATTACTTACCATATTTAATGTATTAATAATGAAAATAAAATGCAGTATTAAATGATTGGTATTTCTGAGATTTAATACTGCAAAGTCATTCAAAACAAGTAAGAAAGTCTAAGTTCTGGTGAAACCGAACATGAAATACCCAGGTGTGCACTTGAAACGCCCCACTTTCAAAATTTGTTTAACTTTTTTCTTAGTTCAACCATACAACTACTGAGGCAGAATATCAGTCAAATGTAGCTAAATACCATCGAGTTATTGCAAACTTTGTTAAGGTTAGACCTTTAAGAAAAGTGGTCGCAGTCTTTAACCGATTTTGATTATTTTGATATTTTGATTCAGTCAGGTGTTGCCACACCCATATTCCAAAATGTTTTATAGTTTATGGCTCCCGTCATAAAATCAATCCACCTACCAAATTTCATTAGCCTAGAAGTTTTCGTTTTTGAATTATCTCATTTTTTGAATTTTTCTAAATTTTCGATATCTAAAAAGTGGGCATGGTTATAGTCCGATTTCGCTCATTTTCAAAACCAATCTATTATGTATCCAGATAAGCCCGCATACCGAATTTGGTGAAGAAATTCCAATATTGGAAGAGAAACTCGGCCTAAAATCTCTTCGGAGGCTATCGCGCCTTACACTTATTTAATTATTTTTATCTCAATATTTGCTCAAATTATCGTGTTAATGCACGGAGAGACGGTCGGACGGACGAACATCGCTTCATCCAATTTGTTTTCGATATTGATGATTTTGATAAATAGAAGCCTATATCTATCTCGATTCCTTTATACCTTTACAACCAACCGTTTTCAAAAGTTATATCAAAGTTATAAGATCCTGCGTACAAGTACAAATGGGTGTAAAAACTTAAGTTTTGTAGCCATTGAAAGAAAATAAGTCTGTACAATTTCAACTTTTTTAAACGGTTTTATTTAGCTTGGCTTGACAGGTTGGCTGGCCGGCACGAACTTTGTAATCGAAATTTAAGTAACTTCCCGGTAAGCTACATGCTTGAAATTTGGAATATAATTCAGACCCCATGACAATGCAGTAATAAGAAAAATACTCCGATAAGTGGCACAAGGATCGAGATATTCAAAAAAATCGTATTTGTGGTCTGATTTGGTCCATATTTGGAACACATAATACATACATGAATAGAAAGCCAACTATGATATCCGGTTTTGCTCATATTTGGAACAAATATTACATACAGTCCGGTAGAAGTGATATCAAAATATTTTGGAGTTCGAGGAGAGACAAGCATCCGTGGCACAGAGTCGAGTAAAGTCTTTGGAAGGATTATGTATTGAGGACTTAGATTGTAACAAATTGTCAGGAAAGAGTCCTTGTAATAATGATTCACTAAATGAACTAAATAGAATGAGAAATAATAGGCAATTAAATAAAGACTAAAAACTTGAAAATAAAATAATTAAAAACAACTTTTAAGTTAAACGGTTGTATTGAAAACAATATTTACATGCAGTAATAATAATACTAAAAGCTAGAAAATAATTAGGTAGGTCCTAGTTACTAGTCATCACGCTCCTCATCAATCTAGGGCGTTGATCAGACTATTAAATAAAAGCGTTGGACGCGTCAAATTTCTATTGATAGTCATATGTAGAACCAACTAAACCTTAATAAGGTTATGCTTCACATTTTTAGAAATTTTATTTTATTTAATTGTCTGATCAACGCCCTAGATTGATGAGGAGCGTGATGACTAGTACCTAGAACCTACCTACTTATTTTCTATCTTTTAGTATTACTATCACTTCATGTAAGTATTGTTTTCAATAAAACCGTTTAACTAAAAAAATTTTTTTTTAATTATTTTATTTTATAATACCTGATTGTAAAACAAAAATGGAATTCAAGAGGAAGAATTTAGTATTATAAGCAATGTTTTTATTATATATAAGATGTCAACTTATTTCTGGTAAAAGTTAAATTCCATAAGGCGAAAAATTTTTAAAATTCTTTTATAGCTAATGAAATTCATTGTATATATATACATGTACTTGTTTACCTAAAAACTTCTTTGAAGCTTAGCCCTTTTTTCATACAACTTTGTATCATATTAAGTACATTTGTATTGTACATATTTACAATGCTTGTCAGTCTTCATTGGTAACTATTATCGCTTTTGTGGAAATTTACTTTTTATGTTGTTGCTTCAAACTTTTAAGCTTTGTTTGCTTTACTTGAAATTGAAATGGCCAACAACTTTAATTTGCATTCGGTTTATGCTATGAGTGTACTTTTGTCCAATGTCACGACAAAGTAGTAAGTACAGTTCGACCAATAAATTAAGTTAGTAGTGTTGGTGTATGTGCAGTGTAAAAACCCGTAAAAGGTTAAATATATACACACATACACATATATATGTATGTATATATACTGTAACCAATTTTGGGAATTTTCGATTATTATGCACCATCTGCTAACGTTCGAATCGCTGAACTGTCGAACAAATAACTGGAATATTAAGCATTGCAAAATGGTTTTTATTTAGACTACTTTGGGAGTAGTACTTCAAAATTCTACTTCACAAATAAAAGCGTGTTTAAATTATTAGTAATTCCTCAGCTTACGCTACTTTTATACTCTCTGTTGCCTCGTGCGCATCTTTCTCCTAAGGTTTAGACTTTTCTTGAACATGGAAGAGCTGTATCGCATACTTGGTTATTTAGCTATGTGCGTGTATGTGTGAGTAACAACTCCTGCTCTTAGCTGATGACTACATATGTGTATGTGAGATAATCTCTTTACTTTAAGCTGCTGGTTATGTGTGTGAAATATTCTTCGTCACCTTCTATGTAAGTGTGGCTGCTTGCTATTTTTGTTGTTGTGATTATTTACTAACAGCATAGCGATGCTAATATTCGCCACAATATATATACGTTTTTGATGATTATCAACAAGTTGCAGTACTTTTGTAGATTTCCTTATTTAAAATTACCTTTTGTAACATTTTTAAAGTCTTCCTGCTGCCACATTCTAATAGTGATTACATTTTGATGATATTAATTAAATATGTGAATACTTTTAACACCAAAAAAGGTCTCTTATTGGAGCACGCCGAAGCCAGGAGAAGTAATCTTGCAGGAGAAACCTTGCACAAAATATCTAGGAATCTTCCTAGACAGTAAGTTGTCGTGGAAGCTCAAGGAGAAGTAAAGAGTGTAGAAGGCGCCCACGGCACTGTATGCTTGTAAAATTGTGCTGGGGTGTAGTGGGGTTTATCGTCCTCTCTCCCTCATTGGGCATTTACAGCGATTATTAAGCCTATCCTTTACTATAAAGTCTTTGTATGGTAGACAGTCACACGAAAAAGAGCCTATCTCAAAAAATTTGAAGAGGTATGCAAGCTATTAATGCTTAGCATTACTAAAGCCCTGAAAAAAATCCCGACGTCTGCGCTGTATGTTATTCTGCATATTTCAGACCTGGTGCAAAAAAAAACGTTAGTAACTACAACGAGGCCCAGTATATCGTGGCAGCTTGAACGCAAGCCGTGCGGCAATTATAGAATATCGTCATAAACTACATAATGTACACACTATCTGTCTCCTATGCGTTCCGAAGATTATCTTATAGCCACAACAGAGGTGGATGGTTGGCGAAAGAATGCCCAAAGGAGAAGAGCCTGGCGTATACTGTCCTTATCAGAAAAAAAGCAGGTTTTGCACGCTGGTAGATCACTGTAGCGTTTTATAGGCGGATAAACTAGCCATAACCAAAGCAGTAGAAACTTTGGAAGAAAAAAGCTTAAATAGCAGCCGCGTCCACTTTTATATTGACAGCCAAGTGTTTTACGGTGTAAGCACTGCTTGCAGAGAATATATTGGGTCCCGGAGCATATGTGAGAATTTGGCAATCAAAAACCGGATGAACCAGCCCAAAGGGGGCGCATCTCTTAAGCTTGCTCTGTTGGCATACAAATTACATTGGGCGACATTAAGAGGAGGCGGGAGGTGCACATGAGTGACCAAGAGGGAAACGCATGGACCCAAAAGTGGGGCTATTAAGTGTCGAAGATCTTGCATGGGTCTTACAACCATAGACAAAGAAAGTTACTTCCAACATTCAAAAGAGAAGACTGTAGACTCGAGACGGGTACTCTGACTGGGCACTGCCCTATGGCATCACATGCCTTTAAATAAGACTTGGTCAGTGATAGCAGATGAAGGAAGTGCACGTTGGAGGAGGAAACGACAAAGCACGATTTGTACTCGTGCTTTGTGCTTGCCAGGCTAAGACTTCAGCAGCAAGGGGCATAGGTCCTAGAAAACTTCTAAATTTTGGCAAGAGGACGTACTGTACATATGTAGACACTCGTAACCAAGCAAAGTAATTTTGGAAAAACGAGCCCACTGCTGTGCAAAAGTTGAAACCAATTTGAAGGAACAAGAGAGGCAAATTAAGCTCGGTACTTTTTCTGCAGCTCAGTGGGGTCTTCTTTTTCAAATACTGAGAAAAATGGGTTTTGAAGGAATATTCCTTGAGTCCGATCATCACCATTTATTTTCATATATTTATATGGTGCCAGCATATACAAAGACTTTCCCATGCATGAACCAGTCAATCGCAGCGCTGCTTCAATCAAACGCTCATCACCCTTCCGAGGATTTGGAAGTACTTCAATGCATACAGGCAGCAACTTTCGTCAGGAAAGTCAAAGCAAAGGGTACTGCCGTCCAATTCGATTGCTTATCTATACGTATGATGCTTCTATATCAATCTTGTGTTTCCTGAGAGTATGCGGTAAGGCAAACAAGCCAGGATGGATCTAAGATTCAAAGGGGACAAACAAATCGCTCCCATTGTTTAAGGTTAACCATCAAAAAGTGTTGGTAACGAGCGTTTCGGATTCTCATCCCTGCAGAGATTTGTCCTTTACAGGCAAGCCTCCCTCTACTTTCAAGGTGTGTTTTACGACAACTGCAACACCAACATACATTTCAAGGTAATTTTGCAGGATACTTACTGCTCTTTCTAGGGAGTACTTCACTTCCACGAAAGCAATTGTCGGCAAAAGTCATTTTATGTAGGGTTTAAAGATACTGAATTTCATTTTGCATAGCCGTTAAAGTAAGTAGACAGAACAGCATAATGGCGGCTCTTGTCGGCCAAAAAAATCTGACCATGTGGGGTCCCAACAAGCTCCACTGAATGAAAGCATAGAATTTATGTGGAAGGTCCTAACGGAGGGCGGTTTTGTATTAACTGATATTCCGTAGACTGATACGTGGAAAGTGCATCCTGAAGTGTACAAATGTAGCCCCTGATCCGGATGTCCGTTTTAACAGTGGCGGGAAGATTAAATACCTAAAAGGCATAGGACGCATCATCCCCGTAAGGCAAGGGGATATTCGCGCATCGAAGACACCGCGTTCCACTCACCTCGCCAACAGTAGTGACTTACTATGCGAATAGGCTCCACCCTTACCGAAGGTACAGCTTTCTGTGACATATGTATTGCATGAATCACGCACAATATGGAAATATGTAGCCTAAAAATTGTATCCGCCTCATCGACCTTATCCAAGTAAAAGGTGATGTGCGCCGTGACGACATCTCTCGTAACAGATATCTATCAGTATTAGATATGTCTGCTTTAAGACGAACCTTAACGCTCGGGTTTATTTACCAGGTATGAAGTCAAACAACATTCTCAAATTCCGACCCTTATAAGAAAAAATTTAAACAAATTAGTTTTGGGGATAGTTGGCACCGTCTGTAGGATGACTTTCTTGTGGATTAAGAAAAGAATACATAGATTTTAGTTATCAGCGTGCGTCGTTTGACTATACTCTGCAGAGCGATAGATGCATGCGCTTTTTCAACTCCTCGATACAATATTTTAAAACACCCACAGACATTCATCGTAATCGGTTTTGGGGAACTTTAGAATATTCTTTTGGGCGTTACATTGCTGTTACTATTTAAGAGGGAACATGGATTTAAAACGTCCGCCTTGCCAAGTTTTTTGGTAAAATTATGAGCCGGAAATTTATAGAAACTGTTTGCTTCAGTGTTTTTTTCGTTCCTGAATGGCAAGTGTTTTCGCTCTTTTGTGTATAGGATCTTCAGGTGTATTTACAGACATTCTGTGGCTATTATGAGCGCCGTATTTTTACACGCCTGGAGCTTACTTCAGTTTTTTTTCTTGAACCTCAGCAACCGGACCGGTTTTTCTTCCCGTTATATACCGTAGATGCAAAAACGGTCACATTTTTGGGTATTTGGCAGTCCAAAGCGTAGTGTATCGATGTGGATATCCAATAGTACTGGCATTTGCTTCCTTGACGTCGTAAATATGGTGTCTTATAATGTAAAGCTATGCGAAAGGGAAAAACTGGAAAGACTTGGGAGATATTCATTGAATTTAAAGCATCATCTGTGGAATGGACAAGGTTCGTTATCATTATCGTGCAATCCTCAACGTTGGAAAACAATGGTGACTCCATCGGTAGGGAAGTTTAGATGCTTAATTCCCAAACTGTACCCCATGCTGGCCGACTACACAAGTAATTCTCGTTCCGCCTTTTAGGACACAGATCTTAAGAACTCTGCAGAAACGTACCGTGGTGACTGCTTGGAAGGCTTTCGGCAGGTCTAGGCAACAATTATATGTTCTGTGTAGAGGATCTTGATTTAGTCCGCAATTTAATTAAAAAATCGCAAAGGTGAAATATCAAATAGAAAACATGCGCTGGTTCACTGAATTCCTTATTTCAAAGGTATTTAAGCGGATAATCACTTACGCGTTCATTGTTTCGGAGGGTTTAGCAATTTCGGCGGCAAATTGAAAGGTACTCTTTGTTTTTTCTTGTTCTCCGGTATTTTATTCATACTACCTGAATCACTTGATCATGCTTGCTGAGACCAAACCGCACAACTAAAGCACTGTAGGCGTCTCTCCATTGCAACATCGATCTTTGATGGATCTTCTATGTTTAAACTTGGTGCTGGGTGTGACCATATTTCAAAATGTCTCTCTGTATACCCCCTGAATACGTTATACAAGTTTCTGATGTCTATAATGCAGCAAGATTGTAAAAAGCCAACTTACATTTGTATCCTAGGCAAATGGGATCAAGGGGTGCAATTCCTAGCTTGCGCGCGCATATGTCAATCTCGCCTACGCGGAGCGAATTCTATTACAACTATGAATGTGTCATGCAATTATTTTTTAGTAAGCGAGCCTCTGGCGACCGAAAATTCCTCATGGAGTAGGAATTTCATTGTCTTATTAAATCGTTCCCGAGATTTTCGCACTAGTACCTTAATAGGGGTTGTTACCAAAACGAACGGGATCTATATCCAGTAAAGGACCATAAGCATCGATCACACTCTCTTAAATTTTCGGGGAGTTTCCTTATTGCTAAAACAAGAACAAGATCCCAAACAAATTTGTGAATACTGTTCGTGACGGCGACTAAAATTTTGTTCAGCTTTACCTAGGTAGAATGGGATATATTTAGTATATATATAAATAATTTTTGATAAATAAAATTTGTTTTCGAGCATGCAATCACTCACGTCCACTAACCAAATCTTTTTTCCCAATATAAACGCATTTGCTTTTTAATTCCCTTTTCTTCACCTGTGAACTCATCACTCTGCTTTTACCCGCATCAACATGCATATTCTTTTGCTATGCTTTACACTTGTTATTCTTTTTTTTTATATATATATTAGTACTTCAAAAGCGTTGCCACAACACGTTTTACAATTTTTTATAAATAAAGTAAAAATACTTCCGCTTTCTAATAAGCGAACACTCATACGACGTGTAGTACCTGCAGTAGCAGCAGCCATCGAATATCGCAGTGCATGCGTGTATGTATGTATGGATGTAGCAATGCTTTTCTTTTATTTTACTTTAAGTATAATTTTCTGCAGCCTTTGCTATGCCGCTTTGTCACTTCCAGCTGGCTGTTAAATTGCATACATTGTTTTTGTTTTTTGTTTTCTTCGCTTTTCTGCCACTCGACTTACAACTTACAACTTGTCTTCATACAAAATTTTCTACTGCCACTGCTGCAAACAATGCATTTTTCGTTTCTTATAGTTACGGCTACTTGTTAGCGACGAGAATTGCAGAAGAACAAGAAATGAAACAGCAAACTTTTGTAACTGAGCTCCGTTCGCCTGTGAGTTCTTACAACTTGACAAAGCAAACATCGTTTTAATTAAAGTTTTTTAAGTTTCGAAAATTTTGAAATTGAGTAATTTAAATAGGATGTATAGATATATAATTGCATTTGCAGAAAATGGACATTTCTTAAGAATTAATTTTAACTCAAATTTAAATGCAATTTTGTTTGGAAAAAAATTCGTATTTGATGGTACCACAAAAAAATAATTAGCGATAAATTAACTCTAGGATCAGCAGCGCACACTGGTCGGGTCTTATATGGAGTTGGTGGCCAAAAATACTTCCATTAGAGACATGAAACTTTGGGTCGCAGCTTTACAACTATGTAAGAATTATTTTTTCATAAAATTGATGCGGGTGATACTTTCATACCACCGACCATCGCACATTTTCACCGCATGCATATCATTTGCATATCGTCGACTGGAGAAAATAATGTCGTATGTTATATGTGAGCACATATAACATACGACAATAATTTATCAGGGTCACGCTATCAGAAAACTGTCGCAAAACATAGTTAGTGGCAGTAAGAGGCAGCGGATGTTAACACTTTAGAATCCTAAAGCTTTGACTAATAATAAGATGTAAGTACCAACATGAGGATCGGTGAGACCCAACTAAAACTTTAGCTGAAATTGAAATATTTTTGCAAATAAACACTAATAAAGGCACTGGTGAAATTTTAAATAACAAAAAAAAACACAACAAGCTAAAGATACTAAATTATTTCAAAATGAAGTAAATACCTTTTACTTCAATATTCATTTTTAGTTATTTCAATACAGTGATATTTTATGTATTTCTAAATAGCTTACACTTGCACTTTATTTTTAACTTGCACACTGCAAAAACCAACTAATACCATAACCTCATTTTTGAAGTCGTTCTTAAAGAGTACAGTTCGAATAGAACAAAAACAAATATACTTTTTAAAAGACTGGTCTAATAGGAGAAACTAAAGACAGATTTTGTGACAAACTTTTCACTTTGACTTTTTTTATTTTTGGCCTATGGAACCGACCACTGTGCGGCATGGAGATAAAAATTGTCATTGGCTAAAACGCTTAGAGGATAAAGAAAAAGGCCGTTTAAAAGAATATTTTTTATAAGACTCCAAGGTTAGGTTAGTGTGAACTGGCCGGTTCGTGAGGACCTTAGATATTCAAAAAGAGTCCATAGATCTACAGTAAATTTTATTAACGATTAAACTGAAAACCCTATCAAAAACCAGGATATATGTTATAAGAAAACTTTATCTAATTTGGCTAATACAGGAAACTTTCTAGGATATCATTTAACTGATGTTTATTGATGTAATAGCTCTTAGTCTGATATTTAGGAGTCATCCTAGATACTAAGTTTTCGTGGAAATTCCATGTGGAAAAGAAAGCGAAGACAACCTCATCGGCACTGTATGCATGCGAGAGGAGACTAGGATGCACGTGGACCTATTAGCCAAACTATCTCCATGAGTATTAACGGACATTGTCAAACACATACTTTACTTTGGTGTCCTTGTTTGGTGGACAGCCACGATATTAGACTCACAATGCGGCTCATATCTTTGAAGAGAGAAGACTTAGGGCTCACAATGGGCAAAGCCTTCGGGAAGTGTCATTATCGTTAACACATCAACAACAACAACAGCATCAGCAACAACAACAACAGTAACGTCCACGGTACAAGCTTCGGATAATGCGCCCTTTTTAACTAGCTCATCCCCTTTATCATTTGCCCCTGAAAGCCGCCGAAGTAATCTTGCTCCATGTAGTATATCTTACTTTTGGATCAACAAAGCAAACAGACTGTTAACGTTAACTTGCAGCTATCATTGTACAAATGAGTTGTATGCTCTATCATTTCTGAAAATTTATTGCAGTACATATATTACCTTGGGAAATGAAGATAAGTGAGGAAGTTTCATAGGAATTATTACCCTACCCTGAAGGTTGACAGGATAGATAAACTTGTTTAAGTTGAACATATCTAATACTATGCGACAACTTACTCACATGAACTACTGTAAAATATCCGAGACATCCGCCATTAAATTAAATAAATAAAAAATAAGTAAGTGTTAGGCGCGACAACTACCGAAGAGGTGTTAGGACGAGCTTCTCTTCCAATTTGCGTCGTGCTCCCTCTAATTTGGCGGGACTGGGCCTACTTGTTTAATTCCGTCTCCGAACGGCATCTGCAAGGCAAATGAGTTTCCATTGAGAAGCTTTTCATGGCAGAAATACACTCGCAATGCTTGCCAAACACTGCCGAGGAGGGCGCCTACTTAGAAAATTTTCTTCAATTTGAAAATACTTGTTTCCAAAATTTTGATGTTACCTTGCCCGGGGCGTGAACTCAAGATCACACCGCGACGGCCAAGTTTAGTAATATTTCCCTAAATAACAACCTATTTTTAAACTTTGGTCAACTATATTTATTCCCACTAATATTTTCACAGTTAATACATTCTAGCTTGCAATTTTTCCTACTTCTAAATCTCTTTTCCCTCTGTGTATTTAGGATTTACTAGAGTGAAAAATTAGATGTCATTGCTGAGCGCATACGCGTAAATTCAACAGCTTCCGGTTAAGCCTTTCTAAGCTTATTTTCATTTTTTCCTCTTTTAGTTATATTGTATAGAATTTTTATTTTCCCTTTTTCTTTTCCCTTTTTCTTTTCCACACATTATTACTCTTTTGTTATTTTCACATGCTTATTTGCGCGCACCTACTTCCAAGTACCTGCAACAAGAGTACTCCAAACAAAATACGAAAACACTCGCAAGCACGGTTTTAGGCGCTAAGCAACACACGCACACACTTCACACTCTATGCGCACTTCGAGTGGCTACCACATATTTTTCAATTTTACTCTAGCATATGTTTGAATGTATGTATTTGCTCTAAGTAGTATTGTATTGTATTTGTTTGAATTCTTGTTAGAGAATTTTCACATTGGATTGTGGCATGTAACAGTCAGTTGTCAGATATGTTTATGTATGTAAGTTTGTGTTCATTTGTGTGCTGAAAAATAAGTACACATAGAGAAACATTTTTTAAATCTGCATTGTTACGCCGCGGGTGCAACAAATTCATGCCACTTCAATGAGCTTAGTAATAAAGTACGAAAATGCCATATGTTTGCACATATTTTTTGCTTCTTTCGACAATTTCTTTCTGAGATTTTTTTTATTTTTGACTTATCATTTTCCAACCGCAGTTTATGTTATTGTCTAACTTGTTGGAAGTAGAGGGCTATGACATGTAAGCTGTAGTTGGAATACTTTGGTAAACTCGTAGATATGCAGGCTGTGGGAAGGAGAAGGAACAAAAACAAAAACACTTCAAAACTAAAAAGTCTGACATACGGATGTCAGTCTATTAGGAGAGTTCATTTACATTTTACTTGCCACGTGTTTGGTGGTATGTAATGCACTTCCTGAGTTGCTACATATTTTCCAGCAAGGGAGAATAGTTTTCTAAGTTATTAAAGCCCAAAATACAAGTGCAGAACTGCTGCGCAGCGAAATTTCGAACACTCTTTTTAACACTGTAAAATAAATGTATCGCTTTGTTGCATGGAATCAGTGTTGGGTAACGAAAAACCTAAACAATCACGAACAAACACTAAACACAATACCAAATAAAAAATTACTTTTCCTTCATTTCAGTTTTTTTTTCTCATTTAAGAAAATTTAACAAAACATGTTGCAGGAAGTTTAAGCCTAGGCAGCGTCGAAGGCATGACCCGTAATTATTCTAAAGTCCTCTCTGTTTAACGACATGCCTTTCCCGCCTGGTTGATCATGTTCACCTCTCAACTTTTCATAATCTCGCCTAATCTAATTGGGACTTTTGCTAAGCAAGTTTAAAAGGATGTGCCCTTTTAGCTAGTTCATCCGCTTTTCCATTTCCATCTATTCCTATATGCCTTGTACCCAAAATCTTAGACTAAGATTCTAGCTATATGGAGTGATACGGCTGTCAGATATAAAAGCAGTAGGTGGCAAAGGTTCTAGGAAGATTGTTGAATTTTCCAAAAGGACGGAGTTATTCTATTTTACTCAGCTTATCACAGCTCCGTCCGTCCGTCGGTCCGTCTTCCCGTAAACACGATAACTTGAATAAATTTTGAGGTATCTTAATGAAATTTGATATACAAGTTCCTGGGCATTCATTTGATATCACGATTTAAAACGAACGAAATCGGAATATAACCACGGCCACTTTTTCGAAAAACCGAAAAAGTGCGATAATTCATTACCAAAGACGGCTAAAGCGATGAAATTTGGTAGGTGGATTTACCTTATGACGCAAAATAGAAAATTAGTAAAATTTTCGACAACGGGCGTGGCACCGCCCACTTTTAAAAGAATGTAATTTAAAAGTTTTGCAAGCTGTGATTTAGCAGCTGAATATGTAATGTTCGGTTACACTTGAACTTAGCCTTCCTTACTTGTTTTTTCACGTGGTTTTTTAGTCTGGTCGTTAATCAAACTTCTGGTAATAATACGGACTCATTCAGTCTATTGAGATCCTCGTGGACTGGCCAGTTCAAAATAACCTAGGCTAACGCTGGCGGCCGCCGTGGTGTGATGGTAGCGTGCTCCGCCTACCACACCGCTGATCCTTGGTTCACGCTCCGGGCAAAGCAACATCAGAAATTTCAGTAACAAGATTTTTCAATTAGAGAAAATTTTTCTAAGCGGGGTCACCCCTCGGCAGATGCCGTTCGGTGTCGGCATAAGACAAGTAGGTCCCGTTCCGCCAATTTGTAGGATAAATTTACAGGAGCGCGACGCAAGTAGGAAGAAAAGCTCGGCCTTAAATTTCTTCGGAGAAGTAACATATGATAAGGGCCCTACAATTGTGCTATTACTATGAAGTTTACAAGCATTCACACCCTTAGGTTCACTTGCAGAATGGCAAGTTAGCGTTTTAACTCAGAGTTGACCTGACATCAGGAGGTAAACTCGTATAGTTTTGACAAATTTTTTAAATTAACTCTGAACTAAAAAAAACTCGCCGTTCTGCAAGTGGGCCTTAGTCATTACCGCTTCACTCGCTGTAATAATCAATCAACAAGATAACACAAAATAAAGACATAAAGCAAGTGAGCTGTTCTAACCGTTCCTTTTCAGTGGCTTTGACATCGATTTCTCAGACTCAGCAACTCTGATCCCTGACTATGAGTGAATAGTGACAAAATCCATCTAAGAAAATCATGAGAACTATGATTGGCCCTGTAACTGACATTTCTACACATCTGTGGCTGTAATTAACGGTGACGAGCACTGCAAAGAATTCAGGTTAATAACTTTGGCACCGTCTTACCGGCAGTTGTGGCACCGTCCCCAATTTAACCTCTCATCCGTTCGGGAAATGAGCCAAGTACTGACCTTCTCGAAAGATTTTTATTTATGTGTGATTTGCATTAAGTATGATCCAGAAAGCTTTCTTCATAGTCCTTTGGGTCGGATACTTTAATTTCGGAGATCGAAGACAAGAGACCGGCCTGCTCCGAATAATAGTTTAAACGGAGAGCGAGCGTGTGCTGGTGAAAAAAAGGGTACAGGAAAAGTTTAAGGTTGGGTTGAGGGAAGTGCAAGAAGGAGAAGAAAGTGCATGATGGGAAAGGAAAAAGGACAGAAGTGGGTAGGAGAAGAAGCAAGAACTAGAGGAGGAGGGAAGGTAAGGTGAGGAGAATTTGAAAAAGGGAGAGGAAAAGAAATAGGAAATGTGCGAGGTAGTGTAAGAAGTAAGGAAAGAAAAAATTAGGTGCTAACAGAGATTCATTATTATGTTTTTTACCCTGAACGCTTTGGGTTTATGGATTTTAGTCCTCTCTTATGGCCGGCATGTTGGGGATCATCGAGCCATCTCTCTTATCCATTAACTCCTAAATTCAAATTTTAATCAATTTACTTTCGAATCGAAAAGCTCTGTCGAAATACATACATTTTTTTAATTCAAAAAAAAATTTTCGAGCCGAGTTACATAATAAAGTCCCTGGTCTCGGTGGAATCTCTAAGAATTTCCAGTGAGAATTTTTCCCCGCTTCATATACTATGATGTTCTGACTATCATAGTGAATACTCAATGTTAGAATTCTGGAGCTGCATCCCCAGGACTTAGCTGGGATTGTCCTGCAAAACAATTTTGTATTTTGCAGCCGTGAATTCGGTGTTTTTAACATGTTTCCTTCATGGCAACACATAGTCTAATATGATTACCAGATACTTTACTCTAGTCACATTTACCAAAGCCATTTTATCCAGGGCAATTTCTCTCATATTTTCCGCTTGTAAAAGGACGATTTCATCAGAGGGGGCTTTACAGCGGATTCCGTGGTTTATTAGCTGCCGCCAACATTCATTCACCACAAGACTACTCAGGAGAAGCGATATGAACACACCCTGTTGGCATTCTAATCCTATATTGATTCAAGTCGATCCAATCAAACTTGGGCTATCTTTGTGTGAAGTGTAGCGCTCCTAGGGGCATGCTGGCCGAAATATCTGCACTAGAGAGTTATAGATATGAAGACGTTGCCAATAATTTCTGAACTAATTAGAGAATAACATAAATACTTGTCACGATATACCCAGAGAAGGTTTGAATCAAGCTTCTCTTCAAATCTGCGTCGTGCTCCTTTCTCATTTTTTAAAAATTGGTAAAATAGCACCTTCGTGTTTTGTGCCCACTCCAAACGTCAGATGAACTTTTCTGAGAGGCCTGTTATGGCGGAGTATTTAGCAAACTACTGCAGTGGGGCGACCACGCTTCAAGAACTTTTTCTTTAGTATTTTTGGTGTTGTTTTGTCAGGCTAGGAAGTACTCTCTACCATCCTACAGCGGCCAGCCCTGCCACATTCTTGGATAAAAGTAGCGCTGGTTTCCACGTATGTTTTTTCATTGGGAGAGGAAGTATTTCGTCCCTTTATTGCAGAAGTGAAATGAAGGTTCATATTAAAATGACATATTTTCTACTTCTAATTACTAAGGGACGAATTAATCTTAAATTAGATTAACCACTTCGTTATATGTTTATTAAAGCAAACTTACTCCCTAAAAAATAAGCACAACTTTCACTGGGGATCTATCATGGCGGTTCCGCCAAGTTAGTGTAGGCGTACTTATCAAGAAGAAGACAGAGTTCAAGAATCTTTACACTTTTATTTAAATCTCAACAAGTTTCGCACAAAATAATTTTAAAAATAAAATAGTTTTCGGTCATGTCCCTCAAAAAGGACTGTAAATACTCCCTTTTAATACTTTTATAACACTCATCCAACACCACTACATTCGACATTTCAATATTTGAGCTTCAAGTGTTTTCATGGCAAACAAAACGCAAAATACACACACACACTAACTGACATAGCATAACAAAACATACTAACATACCTGCAAAAAATCGTGCGATTAATCCCTAAAGAGATTGGTCTCCGATTGATCTATTTTTTCTACATTTGGACATAATTGATCCCCTTTAGTCCCTTACAGGTGATTGAATCGAATTATTTAAGAATAATCGGAGCCCTATACGGTAAGTAAATTACTAGGAGTTAACGACTACGCCGGAGCTAGGGTTAAATTTTCGGAGAATATTTTTATTCCTTTTTGAAAAGCGGGCGAACAACTTACATTAAATAGATTTGGTGGCTTGACAGACCCTTCGATGGTGTTTCTGCCATGAAAAATGCGACTGGGCCCTACTTGAGTCCTTATTGAACCGAAAAGGGACTAGTTTTCATATGTTTCCATATGGGTACAAAGGGATTTGATCCTATCGATCCCTTTCGGGTATAAATGGGTAAAATTAGTCTCTTCATAGGACATGTTCAAACAAAAGTGAACAGTGAACTCATACAAAGAGATCAATACTGGCATTGGTCGCATACTCCTTTGCGCCTAGTCCCGGATTCCACCTAGACTAATCGCAGTTTTTGCAGGGATATATGGACATAAGCACACTTAAGCACATACATACGAATAAACATTTATTATATTTACTGTACATATGTAATCGCTTGAGAGTGTATTTTCTTCGCTTCCGCTATTTGTGTTTATACTTGTCTACGTCCGCCTGTCCGTCCGTCCGTCTATGCGATTGGGCTTTGTTTAACGTTTTTGTCATCTTTTTGATGTATGTCGTGCACTTATTGTCCGTCAACGTTGAAGCCGAAGTCGTTGACATTGTTCTCCATACCCGCTTTTTCGCTTTGTACTTTAAAAATGTTTAACTTGATTTTTCCTCCTTTTTGCTTGCTTCACTCTGTACTTCACCTGCATTCGTTCGTTTGTGCTCACTCCACCAACAAATTGTCGGTCTTGTTAAGTTTTACTTTGGCTTATGATATGGGTTTCTATTTTTTGTTTTATTTATACTTTCTTTAATTTCATACCATGCTCTCAGTATTCAAATTCGTTTTGCGGCTATTCGTGTTTCCGTTTAGTTTTCTTTTTTCCTTCCTTCTAGAACTCACAAAGTTTCTTTCTACAAAGCAAAGCAAAATGCAAAAGTGGGGAAAAAGTTTGTTAAAAACTTGTCACATGGAAAAATCGCAAGTCGTGCTAAATATTTTTACCATATATGAGGAGTTCCAAAACAAAACGCAAAAAGTTACTCACAACAAGTTCCTATATAAATAAAAAATACGCAGGTTTTAACGCTGGATCCACATTTTCAAATGATATTTATGACAGTAGCTGGGTTTTTTTTACATCTGTATACATCTGCACTTAAACATTATATGGACTGCTAATTGCATAACTTTATCTACACTTATGAATTTGTTGCGCCGAAAATTAGTACTGCTAAATTTCAATACGCATTATACTCAGTTGCACCTAAAGTATTCCTCACCGTTTTATCTCCACACTATTCCCAACTTCTTTGACCGAAAAGTGTGTGTGTCCACGATTCATCGCAATCCATGCAGCTTTCGGTTATTCACTATGACCAACACAGGTGCGTCTCTCCGCTATTACGTCCAACCCGCTATGTAGCGAGTTATTTAACCACTGTCACGAGTAACTATATAAGTGAGGGTACATTTATAGTATTGTTCTTGTTATTTTAACTTTAATACACCTAACACAATGTTTCACTTTGAACTGTTTAAATGTTTATTTTTCAAATTTTTTCTTTCAAAAATTTTCATTCAGTTTTAAAAAATAAAAATAATTAATAACATAATTTTAGGAGTGAACAAATAAAATTTCTTTTTATTAACCCTCCGATAGATTGTGGCGTCTAGCCAGATGATAAGGCTTTATTTTCGTGAATAACTTTACTGCTACCCACCCGAGCTTTAGTGACTTTTAAGTTTAGAGGCAGTCATTATAATAATTCGGAAATCGATATTTCTTTCTTTTTATTTTATCTTTTTTTTTGTACCAAAGTTGATTATGTCACATTTTAGCGTTGTCGTCTGGCTAGACGAACATATTTTTAAGTCTATAAGACCCATAGTTCGTATTCATTTCAAAATTTATCAATAAAAATTCAAGCTTATTTCTGGATAATCATAGTGTGCGACGATTTCTCTTTAAAATTCAGATATTTGTGGATAAAGTTCAAAGTGTCAGATTTCGTCTGGCCAGACGACTACGCTAAGATGTGTTGATTTTATTCACCGCTAATCGGAGGGTTAAAATAAATAGTGCTAAACTTATAACCATACATGGATAAACATATATACAACCAAAAATCACAATTATCGGACAAGTAGGTTTGAAGTTAAGACAGATAGTTGTTTGTTATTATTGCGTTTTGGTTTTGAAATTATTGGATTTTGTACATTTCGGTGTAAATAGAATTTGGTATTTACAGAATGAAAGATCTTGTGCTAATTTTCAGCGATTCGGAAAAAAATTTTGGATCATGTATACCATTTTTGTCATATTAGTACTCAATAAGAAGAACATGGCCCCGCACCAGCTTTTATTGTTAGAAGTCCTTCAAGTGATTTTTTGGGATTTTTGGAATGCTCTCGTCCGTAAATGTTCCATGGAGTACCCTGAAGGAGTATTCCTAGCTGAAGCAGATGATCCTAGCCTAGGGTATCGCAATGTAAACTGAACCACATTTTATATACGTAATAGGACGCCGTGGTGTGGTGGTAGCGTGCTTCGCCTACCAGACCGAAAAATTCTGGGTTCCAGTGTCAGCCAAAGCAACATGAAAAGGTTTAAAACCAACTTTTTCAATTAGAAAATGTTTTTTTTTGAGAGAGCTCGCCCCTCGCAGTGATTTTGCATACACTTCGAGTGTATTTTTGCCATGAAAAGCGTCTCAGTGAAAACTCATCTGCCTGGTATATGCCGTTCCGAGTCGGCGTAAGATATATGGAGTACTGGTATATTCTTTAAACACTCCTAAGTACTCCTTAAATCGTTCTTAAGGAGCAAACCAGTACAAGTAATCCTCATTCGTGTAAACATACCAAAATTTTCAACTTAAAAAATGTAAAAATTGTATGAAACTATCGAGTTTTGGTATGAAAATAAGTTTCGGGAATGTTACAGAATACTATATTTTCTGTTTTGTACTTCTCATAACGATTATTACATAGGTTTTAGAAAGTTAAGTAAAATCCCATCCATATATCATAAAAACTTAAGGGTGTACTTAATGCGTTTTGGTTCGGAACTCCGCAGATGTTCATATGTGCAGAGATATAGCATATCCGTGCCACGAATCGCACTATATTTCATTAAAAGTCAGGACTACTCAAGACGTTAGAGATAGGAAAAGAAATATTCTTGGGTGACAATTCCCATCTGACATATTGGTACAATCTGGTGACAAATACTTATATTAATGATAAAAATGTTCAAATAAATTTATACTTATTTTGCCGTTGGCGGTTAACGCGGCATTAGACTCCCAGAGAACTATTTCTTGAGGCAACTGATCCATCAAAGTACTACTTGTTGACTAAAAAATAATATTCTACTTTCCAGCAGGCTCTATTTATGGTCAAGATTGGTCGCTTTTTACCCACCTTCCATTCATAAGAGCTTTCAAATATTAGCGCAGGCAAAAACCTACCGATAGCCAGCGTTGTGTTGTAGTAGCGTGTTCCTCTGATCAGCCCAATGGTCCAGAGTAAAGTTCCGGAAAAACCAACATAAGCTTTCCCGCTGCTTTTTCGTACTGGCATATATTTGTAGGTCCCGTTTCACCAATTCCTAGGGAAAATGTGAAAGAAGCACGACGCAAATTGAAAGAGTAGCTCATCTGATTTCCTCGGATGTAAAAACAGTTTTCTATTTTTGATGTTGCTTTTCCCAAGACTTGAACCCAGAACCTTTAATTTGATAGTCAGAGCACGCCAACATACAACGGCAGCCGCTTTTGATTTGGTAAAGGATATTTATGTATGTTTAATGATATAACAAGCAATTTTTATTGGACTACAAATGCATCGAGCGGCCTTATTCGCAGTTAATAAGAATGTTTTAATAAGCGCAGAAGTGTCAAGTTAAGCAGAATTTTTTGTTCTATAAATAGTTGAATACGCTTAATATGGCTCACGGGCATAAAGGGTTTGAAGGGGTATTTTATGCAGATTTTTGTCCCTGGTGGTAGATTCTCTCTATTCGTAACAGCAAATTTTTAAGTACACTAAAGCTATGTTTTGTTTTTTACATGTATATGCATATGCACTTAAACTTTATATGAACTGCTAAGTGCATAACTTTATCTTACTTACTTACTCACTTAATTACGCTTTTTTATTTTTTCTATATACACCCGCTGTGGCTATTTTTCATTAATCAAGCACTTACGTCTCACTAGTTTATTAATTTCTTGTTTCTGTCTCTAATTTTTATTAAAATGTCTTGCCTACATGCGAACTGCTTGATAAAAGTGATTCCCATCCCTTCGTGGCATGCTGGCTTGCGATGGGCTCGCCCATATGAATGTGCGTGTCTGTCAGCAAGAGTGGTTGACGCTCTCAACGATAGTGATAAGGGTTCGTTGGGCTGTTTGAATGTAGACCAACTGAGATTGATCGTTTCAAAGTTTTCAAACAGGCTCGTGATTGGTTCTCTGACAATAGGCAGAGGGAAAATGACGCACTGTCCAAGAAATTCATCGCAGTATGAAACTTATTATTAAGTCTTTCAAAGATCCGGATGACTTACTAACGTAAACCAATCATCGAAATTGTAATGCCTCCTCAAGTTGCTCCGACACTCAATGCCGTTGCTGAAGTTCGCCAGCCGTAGTACAGCATCCCCAACTATCGATTATAAATCTCGCATCTCCGAAATATCCCTTACCAGCTCAGCCGATCTTCATCCAAGTTCTTTAACAAACCTAAAAAGATACTTCTGTCAAACGATAATCCAGATCCACAGCAAACCCTTCTGACGGAATCCGAAACGCCGTCTAACAATCTTATTGTTGTCCACTATTAAAAAATCGTGTTTTTGTGTCATAGATTGATAAGACACCGACAGAAGAGGTCCTAAAGTCGCTACATCATCGCTAGCTGTAATTTGAAACCGTGATCAGTTCAGAAAATTCATTTTAACCTATCCTAGGGATATTTCGTCTTCTAGGATTGATGTATCCGCACAACATTTTGATACTATATTAAATATTCTTTTTGTGGGCCGCACCGGTGCTTTTGTGCGGAATTCGAACGTAACGGCGTAGATACTAATATTTCTAAATCTTGCTACACTTCCACATAACAATATTGCATCACAAAAACTGTTGTTAAATCGGTCCTAAATTTGTTTTATCAAAATGTTAGAGGTTTCAAACGACTAAACTACTGAATTGTATTGAAATCGTTTAACTGCAATACAACATTATCGCTTGAACTGAAACTTGGCTATAAACCTCATCGTATTGTAATTCAGAGATCTTGCCATGATTACCAACTAGACAGAAATGACCGCTTGAACAGAATTGGAGGCTGGCGTTTGCTTGCGGTACAGTCTTCTGTACCTTCAGCTGAGGTTAATTTACCCATATGATTCTACAGAATTCAAAGCATTAGAAGTACAATGTCTCGGAATGGGTTGTCGTCTATATCGCGCGTCTGCTATATCCCATCGCGATCTTCTGATCCTTCGTGTGTATATGGATCATATTTCCCTGCTCAAATTGTGAATTCATTGATGAAGCCCATTGATTTCTTCTCCCTCCTTCTTCTTCGATGATAGTCCTGGGTGACTTTAATATCCCGCATGTATTATGGACCATATCTGATCAGAATATTGTACCTATTTCTTCTAACCTGTCAACAACGAATTTTTAAGCCGAAATAACTGAACTTTGCCTTAAACAGATAAATATAATTCCTAACATGTTCGGGAGGACACCTTGATTTGGTATTTGTCGATGATACATCAAAATATACTCTAAGCCGGTGTGACCTCTTACTGTACCTGAGACCCTTACCATCCTTCCCTGGAAATAGCATACGAATTCGAAAGAAATTCTCCGAGTAGCATTG
>JARSSU010040383.1:0-27093 GCA_029619165.1 Eurosta solidaginis
TTTTTTGATATAAAGTTTTATTTTATTCGTCCACGACCCTTTTTAAAATCCTTTATATAAAAGTGGGCGTGGTCCTTAACCGATTTCGTTAATTTTTCTTCAAATCATTCCTTATAGTAAAGGCAACCTCTCTGCCGAATTTGTTACGATAGGTTTAACGATTTTTGATTTATGATTGATAATATTTGTAAAATTGATTTTATCATAAGTGGGCGGTGCCACGCCAAATTTTCCAAATTTTTATCAAGAGTCTCAATATCAGTCCACATGTCAATTTCAACATTCTAGGTGTATTATTTACTAAATTATCAGGTTTTTTGTGTTTTCCGAAATTTTATATATATAAAAAATGGGCGTGGTTATCATCCGATTTCGCTCATTTTCAATACCAATCTATTATGGGCCCAGATAAGCTAGTGTTCCAAACTTGGAGAAGATATCTCAATATTTACTCAAGTTATCGTGTTAACGGACAGACGGACGGACATGGCTCAATCAAATTTTTTTTCGATACTGATGATTTCGATTTATGGAAGTCTATATCTACCTCGATTCCTTTATACCTGTACAACCAACCGTTATCCAATCAAAGTTAATATACTCTGTGTGCAAAGCAAGCATGAACTTGATAACGCGGATTCCAGAGTATCGATCCATATTCAATTATTGGTCTAACCAATGTTGTAAAAATGGTTTTCGTAACATAAGAATCACTAGATTCGTTTGATTAACGCTTTACGAATGCTAAAACACCACATAAAATGTACATATGTTGTCCCACATAGTGGTCTGTACATTTTTATAAACGAATGTATGGGCTCTATTTTTAAAATTTTTTTCGTTTTTTGCGTTTTTTTAAATATTACATTATTACCAAAAAAATTAAATATATAATTTGACCAAGCAAAAATGCAAAATCGGTTAGAGCCACTGAACCGAACCAATCATATTTCCATACGGTTTCACATCCGCGCAGTTTACTATTGGTACCATAACTTTGTATTTCCATAAGTCAAATAAACAAAAATATTCTAATTTCGTATCATTTTCATCGAAAACATTTGTGGGAAGCAGTGTAATGCATTTGTCCTTGTATTATAAAGAATACACCTACGCCAAGTTTATGGGGAGAAAAGTTGAAATAAATATTTGTAAAAGAAAAAAACTGTTTACGTGCCACATTTTCCTGCATCATTCATATTGTGTTGCCATCGAATTTCGTCCTTTGCAACTTTGCGCCCTGATTCTTTCTTGCAAATTTGCGTAAAGGGGCCAGCAATACATTTATTTTAAATTTTGTTACCGTTTTCTCAACGTAAATTTTTATACTCAGTTGAGCAGAGCTCACAGAGTATATTAACTTTGATTGGATAACGGTTGGTTGTACAGGTATAAAGGAATCGAGATAGATATAGACTTCCATATATCAAAATCATCAGTATCGAAAAAAAATTTGATTGAGCCATGTCCGTCCGTCCGTTAACACGATAACTTGAGGAAATTTTGAGGTATCTTGATGAAATTGTATGTGTAGGTTCCTGGGCACTCATCTCAGATCGCTATTTAAAATGAACGATATCGGACAATAACTACGCCCACTTTTTCGATATCGAAAATTTCGAAAAATAGAAAAAGTGTGATAATTCATTACCAAAGACTGATAAAGCGATGAAACTTGGTAGGTGAGTTGAACTTATGACGCAGAATAGTAGATTAGTAAAATTTTGGACAATGGGCGTGGCACCGCCCACTTTTAAAAGAAGGTAATTTAGAAGTTTTGCAAACTGTATTTTGGCAGTCGTTGAAGATATCATAATGAAATTTGGCAGCAACTTTACTCCTATTACTATATGCATGCGCAATAAAAACGACCACGCCCACTTAAAAAAATTTTTTTTATTCAAATTTTAAAAGAAAAGTTAATATCTTTACAGAATATAAGTAAATTATATCAACATTCAACTCCAGTAATGATATGGTGCAACAAAATACAAAAACAAAAGAAAATTTCAAAATGGGCGTGGCTCCGCCCTTTTTCATTTAATTTGTCTAGGATAATTTTAATGCCATAAGTCGAACAAAAATTTACCAATCTTTGTGAAATTTGGTAGGGGCTTAGATTCTAGGACAATAACTGTTTTCTGTGAAAAAGGGTGAAATCGGTTGAAGCCACGCCCAGTTTTTATACACAGTCGACCGTCTGTCCTTCCGCTCGGCCGTTAATACGATAACTTGAGCAAAAATCGATATATCTTTACTAAGCTCAGTTCACGTACTTATTTGAACTCTCTTTGTATTGGTGTAAAAAATGGCCGAAATCCGACTATGACCACGCCCACTTTTTCGATATCGAAAATTAGGAAAAATGAAAAAAATGCCATAATTCTATACCAAATACGAAAAAAGGGATGAAACATGGTAATTTCATTGGTTTATTGACGCAAAATATAACTTTAGAAAAAAAACTTTGTAAAATGGGTGTGACACCTACCATATTAAGTAGAAGAAAATGAAGAAGTTCTGCAGAGCGGAATCAAAAGCCCTTGGAATCTTGGTAGGAATACTGTTCGTGGTATTACATATATAAATAAATTAGCGGTACCCAACAGATGATGTTCTGGGTCACCCTGGTCCACATTTTGGTCGATATCTCGAAAACGCCTTCACATATACAACTACCACCACTCTCTTTTAAACCCCTCATTAATACCTTTAATTTGATACCCATATCATACAAACACATTATAATAGAGTCACCCTTGGTCCACCTTTATGGCGATATCTCGAAAAGGCGACCACCTATAAAACTAAGGCCCACTCCCATTTAAAATACTCAATAACACCTTTCATTTGATACCCATATCGTACAAACAAGTTCTTGAGTCACCCCTGATCCACCTTTATGGCGATATCTCGAAAGGCGTCCACCCATAGAACTAAGGCCCAATCCCTTTTAAAATACTTAATAACACCTTTCGTTTGATACCCATATTGTACAAACGCATTCTAGAGTCACCCCTGGTCCACCTTTAAGGCGATATCTCGAAATGGCGTCCACCTATAGAACTAAGGCCCACACCCTTTTAAAATACTCATTAACACCTTTCATTTGATACCCATATCATACAAACAAATTCTAGAGTCACCCCTGGTACATCTTTATGGCAATATCTCGAAAAGGCATCCACCTATAGAACTAAGGCCCACGCCCTTTTAAAATACTCATTAACACCTTTCATTTGAAACCCATATCGCACAAAAAAATTCTAGAGCAACCCCTGGTCCACCTTTATGGCGATATCTCGAAAAGCCGTCCACCTATAGAACTAAGGCCCACTCTCTTTTAAAATACTCATTAACACCTTTCATTTGATACCCATATCGTACAAACAAATTCTAGAGTCACCCCTGGTCCACCTTTATGGCGATGTCTCGAAAAGGCGTCCACCTATACAACTAAGGCCCATGCCCTTTTAAAATACTCATTAACAACTTTCATTTGATACCCATATCGTACAAAAAAATTCTAGAGTCACCCCTGGTCCACCTTTATGGCGATATCTCGAAAAGGCGTCCACTTATAGAACTAAGGCCCGTGCCCTTTTAAAGTACTCATTAGTACCTTTCATTTGATACCCATATCGTACAAACAAATTCTAGAGTCAGCCCTGGTCCACCTTTATGGCTATATCCCTAAATGGCGTCCACCTATATAACTATGGCCCACTCCCTTTTAAAATACTCTTTAATACTTTCCATTTTATACACATGTCATACAAACACATTCCAGGGTTACCCTAGGTTCATTTTCCTACATGGTGATTTTCCCTTATTTTGTCTCCATAGCTCTCAACTGAGTATGTAATGTTCGGTTACACCCGAACTTAGCTTTCCTTACTTGTTTTTTATATCGTATTATAATCAGCCGAAAAAATCGATGGCTTCAAGGAGAAAAAGTTTAGGTTGGCATTGCTTATCCGTTCCATTGGTCTATCCGTCAGCCTATTTGTCCGAGAGGTCATCGTCACATGTTTTTTTTGCAATTACTTTTATTTAAAGAAATGTATTGCAATGAAGTTCAGTATAATAGCCGTGTTTTTTTATACACGCGTATACGTTTACGTTTGCGCTTGAAAAAACGCCCATCCTCGCTTAGATAATGCTTAGGAGACCCATCTAGCGGCAGTGTTTAAATAGCTAGCTACAGCCACAGGGTGTACTGAAAAGCGGAGACACAACCCTCTGATGGTCATAGGGTATAACATATAACTAAATCAGTTGCGATGAATTGTGGACACACATAGAATACATAGAATTAGTGTAGAGGGTGAAACAAAGACACATATTTCAGTTACATCTGAGTGTAATGCGTTTTGAAATTTAGTAGGACAAATTTTATGCGCAGCAATTTCAGAGGTGTATTTAAAGTTTGTCGCTTAGCAGTCCATATAAAGTTTAAGCGTATAGACGTTTACGTGTAAAAAAGACACGGCTAATACTTCTTGCGATCGCAACTAAAACTCATGCTAAAAATGGACGTAGTAAGTATGTTATCACGCCCACTTTTATTGATCAAATATTATTTCAAAATAAAATATAATTATGTGATAAGTTCAATACTTAACGGGATTTTTCCGTAATTTATAAAGCTACAATGCCAAAATTTTGTATGAACAACTTTGTAACGTTGAATTAAAAACCGTATTTAATTATTTTGAAAAAAAAATTGAATTTCCCTAATAAAAATCACAAAATTGGTTGATAAGCACGCCCACTTTCTATATAAAAATGAAAAAAAAACGCATATAGGACACACCTACAAATTCCAGATCAGTAGCCTCTACCGCTTCTTCTCATGTATATATAGGGCAATAAAAAAATGTATATTGTTCATAAAAATACATTTACTCAGCAATTTCTGATATTAATCAATGGGGTGAGGACGATTGACTTGGCTGTTTCCAGAAATGTTGTCATATCCAGCTCAAAATATTAACATTAGAAGATCCATAATGCTACACGGCTGTCACCCGAGCGAAAAACACGGGACAGAGCATAGGAAAAATTTTAAATTCTACCAAAAATTCTCCGAAAGACAAAAGGATTCAAGTCCGTCTCGAATTACTGTCAGAACGAAAAGGGCGACCTGGTAACCAACAAGTTCAGAGAGTGCTTAGATTCTAGAGGAAAGTATTTGATGTACTCTTGAACGAAGACAGCAATGAAACACCCAGCGAAGATGATAATAGGGGTTTTTTTACGCGAGCTCTAAAAAAATGCTCCATCTAGCTAAACAATTTTATTATGTTGCTTCACAGCACTGGTGTCAGGTGTCAAAATAAATGTTGTGTTTGTGAAAATTTTAAAAGAAAAACGAAAAAAATGAGTAATCCTGTCGATTCATTGGTAAATATTTGTATTTCATTGTAAATATTAAATAAAGAGTGTTTATTTATTGTCTAGTTTGTTTCCCTGCCCATTGGCCAGCAAGATGATGTATGCGAAGTGGTGAACGAAATATTGGAGGCCGTATATGATAGCTCCAGTTCATCCTCCAAATATTCGGAAAGCGAAAGTGAACAGCATGAGAGGTGTAACAACTTCGAAGGCACGCTTGATGCGATGAGCGGGATGGATTTCAAAGCGCACATGAGACTCAAGCGTGAAACAGTGGTGTATCTTACCAGTAATAACAAAAGCTTTTTAATTAGTAAATACATTTATAAACTAAACAAATATTTGATTTCTCTAGCGAGGTATTCCACATCTTCTTTTGTTGCTGACCAGTCTGGTGTTGGAAGATCACGTATCACACCCAAGAAATCCATTTACATGTATATATGGTATATTAGCAACAGCGTGACATTTCGCCAACTAGGCAATTTGTTTGGTGTAGCCACATCAAGCGCATGGTCCGTTGTCCAACGCGTTTCTCGCTATTTGGTATCTATTAGTGATGAATATATCAAGTGGCCAGAAGGCATTGAGCTACAAAAAACGACTGAAAAGTTTTACCAAAAACAACGTATCCCTGGTGTTATTGGAGCTATAGACTGTACGCACATTGGTATTAAAGCCCGAAGGATCAAAAAGAAATGTACTTCAATCGTAAAAAAACCTATAGTATAGTGCTGCAAGCTGTAGTGGATGCCGATAAAAAGTTTATTGATGTAACCTGTGGCGAGCCTGGGTCACTTCATGACTACAGAGTTTTGAGAAGATCCAAACTCTTTAACGATGCCGACAGACTACACGAACAAATGTTTGCAGGTTCATATTTTATAATTGCGGACTCGGCTTATCCGACGACGAATTGGTTGGTGTCTCCATATAAAGACTACGGAAATTTGACTCAAAGTCAGGGAAAATTTAACGAAATCCATTCTTCAACGAGAATGGTTGTTGAAAAATACGTTTGGACTTTTTAAAGGACGTTTCCGAAGACTTATGAAGTTTACGGAACAAACAGATTTGCAGACGATTACCAACATCGTTGTCAGTGCGTGTGTTTTGCATAATATTTGCATCACCCATGACGATTTGTGTGACGCTGAATAAAATGAAATGGACGATGCAGTTCCCTTTGAGATTGAAGAGGAAATAGAGGAGTCGAATTCCAATTCCAACTTAGATAGAAGGGAAAATCTTTTTAATTATTTAAGGCAACACAATTTAATTTAAAATAACCTTTTGACTTTGAAGAATAAATTATTATAAAAATCTGAAGATAACACGTTCATTTTCCTTCGACCAATGCTTATAAGTATAATGGGATGCCAGAAAATTTCCCTCATTACCAAGGTGCTTTATGCGATTCGATGAGGGACTCGTAAACATAACGGCAAACGCAGATGGCGTTGGAATTGTCATAAGTGAAAGTGTCTTCCAACGATTAGCTCTTTGATGGATCGGGCGCTTCGGGATATTCATACCTGGACATCAAATGTCGGGTTGAAAGTCAACGCGGATAAGGCGGATATGGTCTTGTTTACAAAGAGGTACAAAGTCCCAAATTGGACCAGGCCTAAATTAGGAGGGGTGACCCTACAATAGAAACAAAATATCTAGAAAAATATCTAGGAATTATCCTATATAGTAAGCTGTCATGGAAGCTCAACGTGGAGGAGAGTGTGAGAAGGCCTCAACGGCTTTTTATGCATGTAAAAGAATGCTGGGGTGTACGTGGGGCTTATCGCCCTCTCTTTGTCATAGCATTTACATTCCAACCAGGCTCGGTGACTCGGGGCAGCTTGAGCGCCGCCAATACGGCCATAGTAGTATAGCGTCATCAATCAAAAGACGAACAGACTACCTGATTTCCTATCTGCGCTTTAAGGGAGATCTTAAGGCCACAATAGAGGTGGACGGTTGGCGCAAGGGTGCTCAAATGGCGGGTCCAAAGTAGTGGAAGAAGAAGGGTCTGTGGCAACTGTGCTGAGATGCGCGGGGCTGTAAAGTGTCGAAGATTATGTGTAGGTCTTACAACCTTAGACTAACTGAGTTGAAATCTTCAATCATTCGATTTTTAGTATATATCGCACCCTAAATTAAAAAGAGTCAGAACTCTAAAACATTTTATATAGATTTATTAAAGTTAATCCATTCAAGTTAATATTCCTTAACTATTAATTAGTCCCATCTGACCTATTGAAAATCGATTTTTCTGTAAAGTTCAAAGTTAATAAATAATGTTTGATTTGAAAATTGTTTGCCGATATGAGAAAAATCGAATACAGGTGAAAATTGCAAAACCAAGTATTGAAAAACGTTTTCAAAAAATTGCGAAATTTAAAATAAAGTTTTTTTTTAAACGGGTGACTTTTGCGGGTTTCACCTAATTTTACTTTTTTTATAAAAACATGTACAAACACATACGTCATAAAATGGATATAAACGAAAGCTCATGCATCTTACTCAAAATTCGAATTCTAAAACACGAATCTCAGTTAAATTTAAAATTTGTTACTAAGATTTTTATAATTCTTCTGAGTTTGCAGTTTTGTATTTATTTATTGAAATGAAATACCATTGATATAAAGTTTTTTTGATATAAAGTTTTATTTTATTCGTCCACGACCCTTTTTAAAATCCTTTATATAAAAGTGGGCGTGGTCCTTAACCGATTTCGTTAATTTTTCTTCAATCATTCCTTATAGTAAGGCAACCTCTCTGCCGAATTTGTTACGATAGGTTTAACGATTTTTGATTTATGATTGATAATATTTGTAAAATTGATTTTATCATAAGTGGGCGGTGCCACGCCAAATTTTCCAATTTATCAAGAGTCTCAATATCAGTCCACATGTCATTCAACATCTAGGTGTATTATTTACTAAATTATCAGGTTTTTTGTGTTTCCGAAATTTATATATATAAAAAATGGGCTGGTTATCATCCGATTTCGCTCATTTTTCAATACCAATCTATTATGGCCCAGATAAGCTAGTGTCCAAACTTGGAGAAGATATCTCAATATTTACTCAAGTTATCGTGTTAACGACAGACGACGGACATGGCTCAATCAAATTTTTTTCGATACTGATGATTTCGATTATGGAAGTCTATATCTACCTCGATCCTTTATACCTGTACAAACCAACCGTTATCCAATCAAAGTTAATATACTCTGTGTGCAAAGCAAGCATGAACTTGATACGCGGATTCCAGAGTATCGATCATATTCAATTATGGTCTAACCAATGTTGTAAAAATGGTTTTCGTAACATAAGAATCACTAGATTCGTTTGATTAACGCTTTACGAATGCTAAAACACCACATAAAATGTAATGTTGTCCCACATAGTGGTCTGTACATTTTATAAACGAATGTATGGGCTCTATTTTAAAATTTTTTCGTTTTTTGCGTTTTTTAAATATTACATTATTACCAAAAAAATTAACATATAATTTGACAAGCAAAATGCAAAATCGGTTAGAGCCACTGAACCGAACCAATCATATTTCCATACGGTTTTCACATCGCGCAGTTTACTATTGGTACCATAACTTTGTATTCCATAAGTCAAATAAACAAAAATATTCTATTTCGTATCATTTTCATCGAAAAACATTTGTGGGAAGCAGTGTAATGCATTTGTCCTTGTATTATAAAGAATACACCTACGCCAAGTTTATGGGGAGAAAGTTGAAATAATATTGTAAAAGAAAAAACTGTTTACGTGCCACATTTTCCTGCATCATTCATATGTGTTGCCATCGAATTTCGTCCTTTGCAACTTTGCGCCCTGATTCTTTCTTGCAAATTTGCGTAAAGGGCCAGCAATACATTTATTTTTAAATTTTGTTACCGTTTCTCAACGTAATTTTTATACTCAGTTGAGCAGAGCTCACAGAGTATATTAACTTTGATTGGATAACGGTTGGTTGTACAGGTATAAAGGAATCGAGATAGATATGACTCCATATATCAAAATCATCAGTATCGAAAAAAAATTTGATTGAGCCATGTCCGTCCGTCCGTTAACACGATAACTTGAGGAAATTTTGAGGTATCTTGATGAAATTGTATGTGTAGGTTCTGGGCACTCATCTCAGATCGCTATTAAAATGAACGATATCGGACAATACTACGCCCACTTTTTCGATATCGAAATTTCGAAAAACTAAAAAAGTGTGGATAATTCATTACCAAAGACTGATAAAGCGATGAAACTTGGTAGGTGAGTTGAACTTATGACGCAGAATAGTAGATTAGTAAAATTTTGGACAATGGGCGTGGCACCGCCCACTTTAAAAGAAGGTAATTTAGAAGTTTTGCAAACTGTATTTGGCAGTCGTTGAAGATATCATAATGAATTTGGGCAGCAACTTACTCCTATACTATATGCATGCGCAATAAAAACGACACGCCCACTTAAAAAAAATTTTTTTTATTCAAATTTTAAAGAAAAGTTAATATCTTTACAGAATATAAGTAAAATTATATCAACATTCAACTCAGTAATGATATGGTGCAACAAATACAAAAATAAAAGAAAATTTCAAAATGGGCGTGGCTCCGCCCCTTTTGCATTTAATTTGTCTAGGATAATTTTAATGCCATAAGTCGAACAAAAATTACCAATCTTGTGAAATTTGGTAGCGGGCTTAGATTCTAGGACAATAACTGTTTCTGTGAAAAGGGTGAAATCGTTGAAGCCACGCCAGTTTTATACACAGTCGACCGTCTGTCCTTCCGCTCGGCCGTTAATACGATAACTTGAGCAAAAATCGATATATCTTACTAAGCTCAGTTCACGTACTTATTTGAACTCTCTTTGTATGGTGTAAAAAATGGCCGAAATCGACTATGACACGCCCACTTTTTCGATATCGAAAATTAGGAAAAATGAAAAAAATGCCATAATTCTATACCAAATACGAAAAAGGGATGAAACATGGTAATGCATTGGTTTATTGACGCAAAATATAACTTTAGAAAAAAACTTTGTAAAATGGGTGTGACACCTACCATATTAAGTAGAGAAAATGAAGAAGTTCTGCAGAGCGGAATCAAAAGCCTTGAATCTTGGTAGGAATACTGTTCGTGGTATTACATATATAAATAAATTAGCGGTACCAACAGATGATGTTCTGGGTCACCCTGGTCCACATTTTGGTCGATATCTCGAAAACGCCTTCACATATACAACTACCACCACTCTTTTAAACCCTCATAATACCTTTAATTTGATACCCATATCATACAAACACATTATAATAGAGTCACCCTTGGTCCACCTTTATGGCGATATCTCGAAAAGCGACCACCTTAAAAACTAAGCCCACTCCCATTTAAATACTCAATAACACCTTTCATTGATACCCATATCGTAAAACAAGTTCTTGAGTCACCCCTGATCCACCTTTATGGTGATATCTCGAAAAGGCGTCCACCATAGACTGAGGTCCAATCCCTTTTAAAATACTTAATAACACCTTTCGTTTGATACCCATATTGTACAAACGCATTCTAGAGTCACCCCTGGTCCACCTTTAAGGCGATATCTCGAAATGCGTCCACCTATAGAACTAAGGCCCACACCCTTTTAAAATACTCATTAACACCTTTCATTTGATACCTCATATCATACAACAAACAAATTCTAGAGTCACCCTCGGTACATCTTTATGGCAATATCTCGAAAAGGCATCCACTATAAAACTAAGGCCCACAGCCTTTTAAAATACTCACGTAAACACCTTCCATTGAAACCATATCGCACACACATTCTAGAGCAAACCCCTGTCCACCTTTATGGCGATATCTCGAAAAGCCAGTCCACCTATAGAAACTAAGCCACTCTCTTTTAAAAATACTCATTAACACCTTTCATTGATACCCATATCGTACAAACAAATTCTAGAGTCACCCTGGCACTTATGGCGATGTCTCGAAAGGCGGTCCACCTATACAACTAAGGCCATGCCCTTTTAAAATACTCATTAACAACATTTCATTTGATACCATATCGTACACAAAATTCTAGAGTCACCCGGTCCACCTTATATGGACGATATCTCGAAAAGGCGTCCACTTATAGAACTAGCGTGCCTTTTAAAGTACTCATAGTACCTTTCAATTGTATAACCCATATCGTACAAACAAATTCTAGAGTCAGCCCTAGGTCCACCTTTATGGCTATATCCTGATGGCGTCCACCATATAACGTATCGGCCACTCCCTTTAAAATACTCTTAATACTTTCCATTGTACACATGTCATACAAACACATGCCAGGGGTACCCTTGGTTCATTTCCTACATGGTGATTTCCTCTTATTTGTCTCCATTAAGCCTCTCAACAAAATGAGTATGTAATGTTCGGTACACCCGAACTTCAGCTTCCTTACTTGTTTTTTATCATCGTATTATATCAGCCGAAAAAGCGATGGCTTCAAGGAGAAAAAGTTTAGGTGGCATGCTTATCCGTTCCATTGCGTCTATCGTCAGCCTATTCGTCGAGAGGTCATCGTCACATGTTTTTTTGACAATACTTTTATTTAAGAAATGTTATTGCAATGAATTTCAGATAAAACGCCGTGTTGTTTTATACACGGCGTAACGTTTACGTTTGCGCTTGAAAAACGCCCATCCTCGCTTAGATAATGGTGGGTGTTAGGAGACCCATCTAGGCGGCAGTGTTAAATAGCTAGATACAGACACAGGTGTACTGAAAAGCGGAGGACACAAACCTCTGGATGGTCATAGGTATAACATATAACTAAATCAGTTGCGATGAATTGTGGGACCACATAGAACATAGAATTAGTGTAGAGGTGAAACAAGACACATATTCAGTTACATCTGACAGTATAATGCGTAATATGCTGAATGTTAGTAGGACAAAATTTATGCGCAGCATTTCGAGGAGTGTATTAAAGTGTTGTCGCTTAGCAGTCCAGATAAAGTTTAGCGTATAGACGTTTACGTGTGAGACACGGCTCAATACTTCTGCGATCGCAACTAAAACTCAGCTAAAAATGAACGTAGTAAGTATGTTTTCACGCCCACTTTTTATTGATCAACTATTATTTCAAAATAAATATAATTATGTGATAAGTCACAATAACGGGATTTTTCCGTAATTTATAAAGCTACAATGCAAATTTGTATGAACAAACGTGTTGTAACGTTGAATAAAAAACCGTATTTAATTATTTTTGTGTACCAAAAAAATGGAATTCTCCCTAATAAAAATCACAAAATTGGTTGATAAAGCACGCCCACTTTCTATATAAAAATGACAAAAAAAAAAACGATATAGGACACACTACAAACTTACAGATCAGTAGCCTCTACCGCTTCCTCATGATATATAGAGGCAATAAAAAAATGTATATGTTCATTAAAAATACATTACTCAGCAATTCTGATATTAACAATGGGGTGGGGAAGACGATTGACTTGGCGTTTCAGAAATGTGTAATATCCAGCTCAAAATAGTAAATTAGAAGATCCATAATGCCTACACGGCTTGTCACCCGAGCGAAAAACACGGGACAGAGCATAGGAAAAATTAAAATTCTACCAAAAATTCTCCGAAAGACAAAAGGATTAAGTCCGTCTCGAATTACTGTCAGAAAACGAAAAGGGGGATCCTGGTAACCAACAAGTTCAGAGAGTGCTAGATTCTAGAGAACAGTATTTGATGTACTCTTGAACGAAGGACAGCAATGAAACACACTTTCCCCCCCCAAATAAGGAGTTCAATAAAAAATAAAAAAAAAATAAAAATCACCAAATAGACCCTCCCCACCCCCCCCCTCCCCCTCCCCCCCCCACCGCTCTCAAAATCATGAGACATCCAATCAAATATGTAACTACAGACTCACATGAAATACAAATATTACCAAGGAACGACGGCATTACTCATTTTTACTCGTTCTTCTATTAAATTTTCACAAAAACAACATCATTTGACACCTGACACCGTGGGAAGCAACTATAAAAATTGTTTAGCTAGATGGAAGCATTTTTTTTTTTTAGAGCCTGCGTAAAAAACCCCTATATATCATCTTCGTAGGAGTGTTCATTGCTGGCTTCTGTCTCAACGAGATAATCCACATAACTTTCTCTAGAACTAAGCAGCCTTGAACTTGTCTGTCTCTGGATACCAGGTCGCCCTTTCGTCTGATGTGTGTTTTTGTTTTTTTTTTTGCCCAGTAATTCGCAGACGGAAATCTTAATATCCTTTTGTCTTCTCGTGATGACACTTCTTAACGGCTCATGAATTTGTAAAACTTTATATATCTCATAGCACTACTGGTACCGCTGTTTTTCGCTCGGAGCTGACAGCCGTGTTATAGCATTAGGCAATATTCTAATCGTTAAATATTTTGAGCTGGACATATAAGACAACATTCATGGAAACAGCACACTCAACACGTACTCACAGCCCATTGCATATAAATCAGAAATTAGACTGAGTAAATGTAATTTTCAATGAAACAAATGCTAATCTTTTTTTATGGCCCATATATCCTACTACACTGAGAAGATAGCCGGTAGCAGGCTACTGGATCTGGAATTTGTAGGGTGTCCGATATGCGATTGTTTTTTCATTATTCGATATAGAAAGTAGGGCCGCTTGCTTATCAACCAATTTGCCGCTGATTTTTTATTAGGGAAATTCAATTTTTTTTTTCAAAATAATAAACGTTTTAATTCAAGTTAACAAAGCTCGCATACAAAATTTATGCGCATGTAGCTTATAAAATCCGGAAAAACCCGCTAAAGTATTGAATTTATGTGTTATCTCACATAATTATTATTTTGAAATAAAATTTGAACATAAAAAGAGGGCGCTTATGAAAACTCTACTTACTACGTTCATTTTAGCATGAGTTTAGTTGGCGATCGCAAGAAGTATAGCCGTGCTCTTTTACACGTAAAACGCTCTATACGCTAAACTATATGACGCAAGCGACCAAACTTTAACATACATCTCTGCAAATTCGACTGCGCATACACAATTATGTCTTCCTATAATTCAAAACGCAGATACAGATGTACTGAAATATGTCCACTCTCCCTATTAGGTGTCTACTTGTTCACCCCTAAACACTAATTCTATGTATTATATGGTGTCACAATCATCGCAAGTTCTTGAATTCTTAGTTATTATGGTAATACCCATGAACCATCAGAGGGTTGTGTCTCCGCTTTCATGTACACCTGGCGCTAGCTTAGCTATTTAAACACGCCGCTAGATGGTCTCCTAAGCATTATCTTAAGCGCAGGAATGGCGTTTCAAGCGCCAACGTAACGTAACGCGCAGCTATAAAAAAAACACGGCCTATTATATGAACATCACATTGCAATACATTCTATAAATAAAGTAATTCGCAATATAAAAACATTTCGTAGTGACAGATGACCTTCGGAACAAATAGGCTGACGCGATAGACCAATGGAACGGAAGCAATGCCACCTAACTTGTTTCTCCTTGCAAGCCCATCGATTTTATCGGCTGACTTATAATACAGCATATAAAAACAAGGTAAGGAAAGCTAAGTCGGTGTACCCGAACATTACATACTCAGTGCAGAGCTACATGGAGACAAAATAAGGGAAATCACCATGTAGAAAATGAACAGCAGAGCGTATACCCCTGCGACATGTGTGCATGACATAGTGTATAAAATGGAAAGTATTAAAGAGTATTTTAAAAGGGAATTGTGAGGGCCACTCAGCTTCTATAGGTGGACGTCCATTTAGGGACTATAGCCATAAACGGTGCCAGGCGCGTCTCACTCTAGAATTGTTTGTACGATATGGGTATACAAGATCGAAATGTACCATAATGAGCTACTGTCAAAGGGCACGCGGCCCACTCTACGCTTCGATAAGCTGGACGCCTTCCGAGCATTCATCGCCATAAAGGTTGGATCTCCTCGCCAAAGCAAGGGACAAGGTGTGACTCTAGCAATTTTTTGTACGATATGGTATCAAATGAAAGTTGTATAATGAGTCTTTTAAAAAGGGCTAGCTGCGCTAGCTTGTATTAGGTGGACGCTTTTTCCCGAGACACGCCCCATACAAGGTGGACACGGTGTGTGACTCTAGATATTTGTTTGTACGACCTGCTATATGGGTATCAAATGGAAAGGTGTAAGAGTATTTTAAAAGAGAGTGGGCCTTAGTTCTAAGCGTGGAGGCTTTTCGAAGATATCGCCATAAAGGTGGACCAGGGGTTGCTCTAGAATTTTTGTTAGGCGATTTTTTATTTTGGGGGGGGTTTTTCAAAGAAAGGTGTTAAGGAGTATTTTAAAAGGGCGTGGTGCCGTAGTTTTATAGGTGGATGACTTTTCGAGATATTGCCATAAAGATGTTACCAGGGGGACTCTAGAAATTTGTTTGTATGATAGTATCAAATGAATGGTGTTTATGAGTATTTTAAAAAGTGTGTGGCCTTAGTTCTATAGGTGGACGCCTTTCCAGACATACGCCTTAAAGGTGACCCGGAGGTGACTCTAGAAGCGTTTTTGTACTCGATATGGGATCAAACGAAAGGGTGTTATGAGTATTTAAAAGGGATTGGACCTTAGTTCTATGCGTGGACGCCTTTTCGAGATCATCGCCGTAGAGTGGACAGAGGGACTCTAGAATCTGTTTGTGCGATACCATATGGGTATCAAACGAAAGGTGTTATATGAGTATTTAAAATGGGAGTGGGGCCTAGTCTATAGGTGGATCGCCGTTTCTCGAGATATCGCCATAACAGGTGGCAGGGGACATGCTCATTATAATCGTGCGTTTGATATGACAGATATGGGTTCAAATTAATGGTGTTAATGAGGGTTTTAAAGGGAGAATGCGGCCCTTAGTTGGATATGTGAAGCGCGTATTTCGAGATATCGACCAAAATTGTGACCAGGGTCGACCCAGAACACTCATTGTCTGTCGGTACCGCCAATTTACTTATATCTGTAATACACGAACAGTATTGCTAGCCAAGATATCCAGGTCTTTTGACTTCGCCCTCTGCAGAACTTCTCATTTTCTTCTACTTAATATTGTGAGGTGGTCACACCCATTTATTAGACAAAGTCTCAAAGTTTATTTGCGTCACTCAACCAATGCAAATTACCTGTTTCATCCACTTTTTTCGTATTTGTATAGAATTATGGCATTTTTTTCATTTTTTCTAATTTTCGATATCGAAATAGCGTGCGTGGTCATAGGTCGGATTTCGGCCATGTTTTTATACACAAGATACAAAGTGAGTGTTCAGATAAGTACCTGAACTGAGCTTAGTAAGATATATCGTGATTTTGCTCAGGTATCGTGTTAACGGCCGAGCGGAAGGCAGACGGTCGACTGTGTATAAAAACGGGCGTGCTTCAATCGATTTCACCCTTTTTCACAGAAAAACAGTTATTGTCTAGAATCTAACCCCTCCAAATTTCACAAAGATTGGGAAATTTTTGTTCGGACTCTTATGGCATTAAATTATCCTAGACAACATTTAAATGAAACAGGCGGAGCCACGCCATTTTGAAATTTCTTTTATTTTTGTATTTTGTGGCCACTCATATCATTACTGTGAGTTGAATTGTTGATATATTTACTTATATTCTGTAAAGGATATTAACTTTATTTTAAAATTTGAATAAAAAAAAAAATTTGTTTTAAGTGGGCGTGGTGTTTTTATTGGCATGCATATAGTAATAGGAGTAAAGTTGCTGACAAATTCATTATGATATCTTCAACGACTGCCAAAATACAGTTTGCAAAACTTCTAAATTACCTTCTTTAAAAAGTCGGGCGGTGCCACGCCCATGTCCAAAATTGTACAATCTACTAATCGCGTCAAAAGTTCAACTCACCTACCCAAGTTTACATCGCTTTATCAGTCTTGGTAATGAATTATCACACTTTTTTTATTTTCGAAAAATTTTTCGATATCGAAAAAGTGGGCGGTAGTTATTGTCCGATATCGTTCATTTTAAAATAGCGATCTGAGATGACTGCCCAGGAACCTACACATGCCAATTTCGTCAAGATACCTCAAAATTTCACTCAAGTTATCGTCGGTTAACATGACGGACGGACGCGACATGGCTCAATCTAAATTTTTTTTCGATACTGATGATTTTGATATATGGAGTCTATATCTATCTCGATTCCTTATACCTGTACAACCAACCGTTATACAACAAAGTTAATATACTCTGTGTAGCTCTGCCTCAACTGAGTATAAAAAATTTACGTGAGAAAACGGTAACAAAATTAAAAGAGATGTATTGCTGGCCCTTTACGCAAATTTGCAAGAAAGACCAGGGCGCAAAGTTGCAAAGGACGAAATTCGATGCAAAACACAATATGAATGATGCAGGAAAATGTGGGCACGGAACAGTTTTTTTCTTTACAAATATTCTCATTTCAAACTGTCTCTCCCCATAACTTGGCGTAGGTGTATTCTTTATAATACAAGACCAATGCAATACACTGATTCCACAAATGTTTTCGATGAAAATGATTACGAAATTAGAATATTTTTTGTTTATTTGACTTATGGACATACAAAGTTATGTTACCAATAGTAAACGCGAGGATGTGAAACCGTATGGAAAATGATTGGTTCGGTTCAGTGGCTCTAACCGATTTGGCATTTTTGCTTGGTCAAAATTATATGTTTAATTTTTTTTGGTAATAAATGTAATATTTAAAAAAACGCAAAAAACGAAAAAAATTTAAAAATAGAAGCCCATACATTCGTTTATAAAAATGAAGACCACTATGTGGCGACAACATATGTACATTTATGTGGTGTTTAGCATTCGTAAAGCGTTAATCAACGAACTAGTGCTTCTTATGTTACGAAAACCATTGTTACAACATTGGTTAGACCCAATCAATTTGAATATGGATCGATACTCTGGAATCCGCGTTATAAAGTTCATGCTTGCCTTTGCACACCAGAGTATATTAAACTTGATTGGATAACGGTTGGTTGTACGCGTATAAAGGAATCGAGGTAGATATAGACTTCATAAATCGAACTCATCAGTATCGAAAAAAAATTGATTTGAAGCCATGTCCGTCAGTCTGTCCGTTAAACACGATAACTTGAGTACATATTGAGCTATCTCTCCAAGTTTGGAAACACTAGCTACTGGGCCCATTAATAGATTGGTATTGAAAATGAGCGAAATAGGATGATACCACGCCCACTTTTTTAGAGATAACATTTCGAACACACACCGATATTTAGTAACTGTAACTAATACACCTAGAATGTTGAATTGACATGTGGAATGATATTGAGGACTCTGATAAAAATTTGGAAAAATTTGGCGTGGCCGCCCACTATGATAAAAATCAATTTACAATATATCAATCATAATCAAAAATCGTTTTTTTAAACCTTATCGTAACAATTCGGCAGAGAGGTTGTGCATTTACTCATAAGGACATGATTTGAAGAAAAATAACGAAATGCGGTTAAGGACCACGCCCACTGTTATACTAAAGTATTTTAAAAAAGGGGTCGGGACGAATATAAAATAAAAACTTTATATCAAAAAAAAACTTTATACAATGGTATTTCATTTCAACTAAATAAATACAAAACTGCAAAACTCAGAAGAATTATAAAACAATCTTAAGTAACAAATTTTAAATTTAAATGAGGATTCGTGTTTACGAATTCGAATTTTGGTAAGAGGCATGAGCTTTCGTTTATCTCCATTTTATGGAATTATGTGTATGTACATGTTTTTATAAAAAAAAGTAAAATTAGGTGAAAACCGCAAAAGTCACCCGTTAAAAAAAACTCTAATTTTAATTTGCAATTTTTTGAAAACGTTGTTCAATACTTGGTTTGGCCAATTTACCTGTATTGATTTTTCTCTATCGGCCAAACAATTTTCAAATCAAACATATTTATTAACTTTGAAACTTACTGAAGAAAAAATCCGTATTTTCAATAGGTCAGATGGGACTAATTAAAAGTTAGGAATATTAACTTGAAGGATTTAAACTTAATAAATCTATATAAAATGTTTTAGAGTCTGACTCTTTTAATTAGGGTGCGATATATACTGAAAATCGAATGATTGAAGATTTCAATCAGTTAGTCATCATGTTGTAAGACCTACACATAATTCCTTTTTTTTCGACACTTTACAGCCACGCGCATCTACAGCACAGTTGCCACAGACCATTCTTTCTTCCACTACTTTGACCGCCATTGAGCACCCTTGCACCAAACCGTCCACCTCTATTGTGGACTTAAGATCTCCCTTAAAAGCGCAGATAGAAACTCAGGTAGTCTGTTCGTCTTTTGATGATGCCGCTATACTACTATGGCCGTTTTGGCGTGCGCTCAAGCTGCCCCCGAGGTCACCGAGCCTGGTTGGAAGTAAAGGCTATGGAAAAGAGAGGGCGATAAGCCCCACGTTACACCCCAGCATTCTTTACATGTAAAAAGCCGTTTGAGGCCTTCTCACACTCTCCTCCAAGTTGAGCTTCCATGACAGCTTACTATATAGGAGATTCCTAGATATTTTTCTAGATATTTGTTTCATTGTAGGTCACCCTCCTAATTTAGGACTGGTCCAATTTGGGGTACTTTGTAATCTTGTAAACAAGGACCATATCCGTCTTATCCGGCGTTGACTTTCAACCGACATTTGATGTCCAGGTTAGAATATCCCGAAGCGCCGATCATCAAAGAGCTAAAGTTGGAAGACACTTTCACTTATGACAACTCCAACCGCATCTGCATTGCCGTTAGTTTACGGAGTATCATCGAATCGCATAAAGCACCTGGTAAATGATGTGAACAATTTTGGCATCCCATGATACTTATAAGCATGGTCGAAGGAAAATGAAACGTGGTATCTTCAGATTTTTTATAATAATTTTATTCTTCAAAGTCAAAAGGTTATTTTAAATTAAATTGTGTTGCCTTAAACAATTAAAAAGATTTTCCCTTCTACTAAGTTGGAATTGGAATTCGGACTCCTCTATTTCCTCTTCAATCTCAAAGGGAACTGCATCGTCCATTCATTTTATTCAGCGGCACACAAATCGTCATGGGTGATGCAAATATTATGCAAAACACACGCACTGACAACGATTGTCGGTAATCGTCTGCAAATCTGTTGTTCCGTCTCCAACTTCATAGTCTCGGAAAAGTCCTTTAAAAAGTCGAACGTTATTTTCAACAACCATTCTCGTTGAAGAATGGATTTCGTTAAAGTTTCCCTGACTTTGAGTCAAATTTCCGTAAGTTATTTTATATGGAGACACACCCGAGCAATTCGTTTTCAGGCGTTGCATTAAGCAGAGTCCTGCAATTATAAAATATGAACCTGCAAACATTTGTTCGTGTAGTCTGCGGGCATCGTTAAGAGTTGGATTTCATCAAAACTCGTAGTCATGAAGTGACCAGGATCGCCACAGGGTACATCAATAAACTTTTTACCGGCAATCCACTACAGCTTGCAGCACTATACTATAGGTTTTTTTACGTGAAGTCCATTTCTTTTTGATCCTTCGGGCCTTTATAATACCAATGTACGTTACAGTCTCATAGCTCCAATAACACCAGGGCATACGTTGTTTTTGGTAAAACTTTTCAGTCGTTTTTGTAGCTCAATGCCTTCTGGCCACTTGACTATATTTCATCATAAGAGATACAAATAGCGAGAAACGCGTGGAAACGACCAGCGACTTGAGTGGCTACACCAAACAAATTGCCTAGTTGCGAAAGTCACGCTGTGCTAATATCCATATATAATGTAAATGGATTTCTTGGGTGGATACGTGATCTTCCAACAACAGACTGGTAAGCAACAAAAGAAGATGTGGAATACCTCGCTAGAGAAATCAAATATTGTTAGTTTATAAATGTATTTACTAATAAAAAAGCTTTTGTATTAATGGTAAGATACACCACTGTTTCACGTTGAGTCTCAGTGCGCTGTTGAAATCATCCCGCTCATCGCTCAAGCGTGCCTCGAAGTTGTTTACACCTCTCATGCTGTTCACTTTCGCTTTTCCGAATATTTGGATGATGAACTGGAGCTATCATTACGGCCTCCAATATATTTCTTTCACCACTTCGCATACATCATCTGATGGCCAATGGGCAGGGAAACAAACTAGACAATAAATAAACATCTTTATTTAATATTTACAATGAAATACAAATATTTACAAGAATCGAACCGGTATTACCATTTTTTCGTTTTTCTTTTAAAATTTTCACAAAACACAACATTTATTTTGAAAACTGACACCAGTGCTGTGAAGCAAACATAATAAAATTGTTTTAGCTAGATGGGAGCCATGTTTTAGAGCTCGCGTAAAAAAAAAACCCAGATTTATCATCTTCGTGGGGTTTCATTGCTGTCTTCGTTCAAGAGTACATCAAATACTCTCTAGAATCTAAGCACTCGAACTTGTTGGTTACCAGGTCGCCCTTTTCGTTCGACAGTAATCGAGACGGACTTAATCCTTTTGTTCTTCAGGAGAATTTTGTGGTAGAATTTAAATTTTTCCTATGCTACATGTCCGTGTTTTTTCGTTCGGCGGGTGACAGCCGTGTAGCATTTATGGATCTTCTATGTTAATATTTTGAGCTGGATTGACAACATTTCTGGAAACACAGCCAATAGTCAATCGCCTCACCCCATTGATACTATCAGAAATTGCTGAGTAAAGTGTATTTTTAAAATGAACAATATACATTTTTTTATTGCCTATATATACGTTGAGAAGAAGCGGTAGAGGCTACTGATCGGATTTGTAGGTGTGTCCTATATGCGTGTCATTTTGTATATAGAAGGGGCGTGCTTATTCAACCAATTTTGTTGTGATTTTACTTAGGGAAATTCAATTTCTTTTTTTTCAACAAATAATAAATGACCGTTTTTAATTCACCGTTACAAAGTTGTTCATAATTGACGACAAATTTTGGCATTGTGAAGCTTTATAAATTACGGAAAAATCCCGTGAGAGTATTGAACTTATCACATAATTATATGTTATTTTGAATAATATTTGATCAATAAAAAGTGGGCGTGAAAACATACTTACTACGTTCATTTTTAACAGCATGAGTTTTAGTGCGATCGCAAGAAGTATTAGCCGTGTCTTTTTTACACGTAAACGTCTATACGCTTAACTTTATATGGACTGCTTAAGCGACAAACTTTAAATACACCTCTGAAATTGCTGCGCATAAAATTTGTCCTACTAAATTTCAAAACGCATTATACTCAGATGTAACTGAAATATGTGTCTTTGTTTCACCCTCTACACTAATTCTATGTATTCTATGTGTGTCCACAATTCATCGCAACTGATTTAGTTATATGTTATACCCTATGACCATCAGAGGGTTGTGTCTCCGCTTTTCAGTACACCCTGTGGCTGTAGCTAGCTATTTAAACACTGCCGCTAGATGGGTCTCCTAAGCATTATCTAAGCGAGGATGGGCGTTTTTTCAAGCGCAAACGTAAACGTATACGCGTGTATAAAAAAACACGGCTATTATACTGAACTTCATTGCAATACATTTCTTTAAATAAAGTAATTGCAAAAAAACATGTGACGATGACCTCTCGGACAAATAGGCTGACGGATAGACCAATGGAACGGATAAGCAATGCCAACCTAAACTTTTTCTCCTTGAAGCCATCGATTTTTTCGGCTGATTATAATACGATATAAAAAACAAGTAAGGAAAGCTAAGTTCGGGTGTAACCGAACATTACATACTCAGTTGAGAGCTATGGAGACAAAATAAGGGAAAATCACCATGTAGGAAAATGAACCAAGGGTAACCCTGGAATGTGTTTGTATGACATGTGTATAAAATGGAAAGTATTAAAGAGTATTTTAAAAGGGAGTGGGCCATAGTTATATAGGTGGACGCCATTTAGGGATATAGCCATAAAGGTGGACCAGGGCTGACTCTAGAATTTGTTTGTACGATATGGGTATCAAATGAAAGGTACTAATGAGTACTTTAAAAGGGCACGGGCCTTAGTTCTATAAGTGGACGCCTTTTCGAGATATCGCCATAAAGGTGGACCAGGGGTGACTCTAGAATTTTTTTGTACGATATGGGTATCAAATGAAAGTTGTTAATGAGTATTTTAAAAGGGCATGGGCCTTAGTTGTATAGGTGGACGCCTTTTCGAGACATCGCCATAAAGGTGGACCAGGGGTGACTCTAGAATTTGTTTGTACGATATGGGTATCAAATGAAAGGTGTTAATGAGTATTTTAAAAGAGAGTGGGCCTTAGTTCTATAGGTGGACGGCTTTTCGAGATATCGCCATAAAGGTGGACCAGGGGTTGCTCTAGAATTTTTTTGTGCGATATGGGTTTCAAATGAAAGGTGTTAATGAGTATTTTAAAAGGGCGTGGGCCTTAGTTTTATAGGTGGATGCCTTTTCGAGATATTGCCATAAAGATGTACCAGGGGTGACTCTAGAATTTGTTTGTATGATATGGGTATCAAATGAAAGGTGTTAATGAGTATTTTAAAAGGGTGTGGGCCTTAGTTCTATAGGTGGACGCCATTTCGAGATATCGCCTTAAAGGTGGACCAGGGGTGACTCTAGAATGCGTTTGTACAATATGGGTATCAAACGAAAGGTGTTATTAAGTATTTTAAAAGGGATTGGACCTTAGTTCTATGGGTGGACGCCTTTTCGAGATATCGCCATAAAGGTGGATCAGGGGTGACTCAAGAACTTGTTTGTACGATATGGGTATCAAATGAAAGGTGTTATTGAGTATTTTAAATGGGAGTGGGCCTTAGTTTTATAGGTGGTCGCCTTTTCGAGATATCGCCATAAAGGTGGACCAAGGGTGACTCTATTATAATGTGTTTGTATGATATGGGTATCAAATTAAAGGTATTAATGAGGGGTTTAAAAGAGAGTGGTGGTAGTTGTATATGTGAAGGCGTTTTCGAGATATCGACCAAAATGTGGACCAGGGTGACCCAGAACATCATCTGTTGGGTACCGCTAATTTATTTATATATGTAATACCACGAACAGTATTCCTACCAAGATTCCAAGGGCTTTTGATTCCGCTCTGCAGAACTTCTTCATTTTCTTCTACTTAATATGGTAGGTGTCACACCCATTTTACAAAGTTTTTTTCTAAAGTTATATTTTGCGTCAATAAACCAATGCAATTACCATGTTTCATCCCTTTTTTCGTATTTGGTATAGAATTATGGCATTTTTTTCATTTTTCCTAATTTTCGATATCGAAAAAGTGGGCGTGGTCATAGTCGGATTTCGGCCATTTTTTACACCAATACAAAGAGAGTTCAAATAAGTACGTGAACTGAGCTTAGTAAAGATATATCGATTTTTGCTCAAGTTATCGTATTAACGGCCGAGCGGAAGGACAGACGGTCGACTGTGTATAAAAACTGGGCGTGGCTTCAACCGATTTCACCCTTTTTCACAGAAAACAGTTATTGTCCTAGAATCTAAGCCCCTACCAAATTTCACAAAGATTGGTAAATTTTTGTTCGACTTATGGCATTAAAATTATCCTAGACAAATTAAATGAAAAAGGGCGGAGCCACGCCCATTTTGAAATTTTCTTTTATTTTTGTATTTTGTTGCACCATATCATTACTGGAGTTGAATGTTGATATAATTTACTTATATTCTGTAAAGATATTAACTTTTCTTTTAAAATTTGAATAAAAAAAATTTTTTTTAAGTGGGCGTGGTCGTTTTTATTGCGCATGCATATAGTAATAGGAGTAAAGTTGCTGCCAAATTTCATTATGATATCTTCAACGACTGCCAAAATACAGTTTGCAAAACTTCTAAATTACCTTCTTTTAAAAGTGGGCGGTGCCACGCCCATTGTCCAAAATTTTACTAATCTACTATTCTGCGTCATAAGTTCAACTCACCTACCAAGTTTCATCGCTTTATCAGTCTTTGGTAATGAATTATCACACTTTTTCTATTTTTCGAAATTTTCGATATCGAAAAAGTGGGCGTAGTTATTGTCCGATATCGTTCATTTTAAATAGCGATCTGAGATGAGTGCCCAGGAACCTACACATACAATTTCATCAAGATACCTCAAAATTTCCTCAAGTTATCGTGTTAACGGACGGACGGACATGGCTCAATCAAATTTTTTTTCGATACTGATGATTTTGATATATGGAAGTCTATATCTATCTCGATTCCTTTATACCTGTACAACCAACCGTTATCCAATCAAAGTTAATATACTCTGTGAGCTCTGCTCAACTGAGTATAAAAATTTACGTTGAGAAAACGGTAACAAAATTTAAAATAAATGTATTGCTGGCCCCTTTACGCAAATTTGCAAGAAAGAATCAGGGCGCAAAGTTGCAAAGGACGAAATTCGATGGCAACACAATATGAATGATGCAGGAAAATGTGGCACGTAAACAGTTTTTTTCTTTTACAAATATTTATTTCAACTTTTCTCCCCATAAACTTGGCGTAGGTGTATTCTTTATAATACAAGGACAAATGCATTACACTGCTTCCCACAAATGTTTTCGATGAAAATGATACGAAATTAGAATATTTTTGTTTATTTGACTTATGGAAATACAAAGTTATGGTACCAATAGTAAACTGCGCGGATGTGAAACCGTATGGAAATATGATTGGTTCGGTTCAGTGGCTCTAACCGATTTTGCATTTTTGCTTGGTCAAATTATATGTTTAATTTTTTTGGTAATAATGTAATATTTAAAAAAACGCAAAAAACGAAAAAAATTTTAAAAATAGAGCCCATACATTCGTTTATAAAAATGTACAGACCACTATGTGGGACAACATATGTACATTTTATGTGGTGTTTTAGCATTCGTAAAGCGTTAATCAAACGAATCTAGTGATTCTTATGTTACGAAAACCATTTTTACAACATTGGTTAGACCAATAATTGAATATGGATCGATACTCTGGAATCCGCGTTATCAAGTTCATGCTTGCTTTGCACACAGAGTATATTAACTTTGATTGGATAACGGTTGGTTGTACAGGTATAAAGGAATCGAGGTAGATATAGACTTCCATAAATCGAAATCATCAGTATCGAAAAAAAATTTGATTGAGCCATGTCCGTCCGTCTGTCCGTTAACACGATAACTTGAGTAAATATTGAGATATCTTCTCCAAGTTTGGAACACTAGCTTATCTGGGCCCATAATAGATTGGTATTGAAAATGAGCGAAATCGGATGATAACCACGCCCATTTTTTATATATATAAAATTTCGGAAAACACAAAAAACCTGATAATTTAGTAAATAATACACCTAGAATGTTGAAATTGACATGTGGACTGATATTGAGACTCTTGATAAAAATTTGGAAAATTTGGCGTGGCACCGCCCACTTATGATAAAATCAATTTTACAAATATTATCAATCATAAATCAAAAATCGTTAAACCTATCGTAACAAATTCGGCAGAGAGGTTGCCTTTACTATAAGGAATGATTTGAAGAAAAATTAACGAAATCGGTTAAGGACCACGCCCACTTTTATATAAAGGATTTTAAAAAGGGTCGTGGACGAATAAAATAAAACTTTATATCAAAAAA
>JARSSU010040384.1:0-27808 GCA_029619165.1 Eurosta solidaginis
GAAATCTCTGCTAGCTATGAGGTAAGTTGAAGGTTATAAATTATAAGTAAGATGTGAGAATGAAACTATATAAAACGTAGATTAGAAATAATTGAAACACGCAGGGTTACATTACAAAACTATAACCAGAACACTTAATTCATTTTTAACAGGTCTTGGGAGCAGAAGCTGTAATGCCAACGCCAGCCAAAAAAATGAGAGGATTTAAAATATAATGACTCCAAAACTTGCAGCCGCTTTAGATGTTTGCAAGGTTAGTGATCGAAAAGCCGTGTATTTAATTATATCTGTGGTAGAAGCAGTCGGTCTTTAAGTACAACATATATTATAAATAAAACGTCTATACATAATGCAAGGGAAAAAATAAGAGCAGAACAGTTCAAAAATTTAAAAGAATGTTTCAACAAGAACGAACTTGGTGCAATTTGTTTGCACTGGGACGGAAAGCTGTTACCAGCTCTTACTGGGAAAAAGTTGACAGACTTCCAATCATAATTTCATGCGAGCGTACGGAGCAACTACTTGAAGTGCCCGCACTTAAAAAAGTGGAACTGGCAGAGAGCAGGTGGCTGCTGTTTGTAAAGCTATATTTGAATGGGGACTTCAAGATAATATAAAAGCTTTAGTGTTCGACACAACTGCCGTAAATAAAAAAAATAAATTTAAGGCGCGATAACCTCCGAAGAGATCTAAGGCCGAGCTTCTCTTCCAATTTGCGTCGTGCTCCTCTTGATTTTCCCTACAAATTGGCCGGACGGGACCTACATGTTTTATGCCGACTCCGAACGGCATCTGCAAGGCAGATGAGTTTTCACTGAGAGCTTTTCATGGCAAAATACACCCGGAGCGCTTGCCAAACACTGCCGAGGGGCGACCCCGCTTAGAAAAATTTTCTTCTAATTGAAAGACCTTATTTCTAAAATTTTGATGTTGCTTTGCCCGAGAGTTGAACCCAGGGCATACGGTGTGATAGGCGGAGCACGCTACCATCACACCACGGTGGCCGCCGCACTGCCGTAAATACGGGCCGTTTTAATAGAACCCGTACGACTACTGAACACAGTCTTCAAAAGCAGCTTCTTTGGCTACCTCGCCGTCAGCACATTTTGGGTCGTATTAGAAAGTGCCTTTGAAGTTAAGATGAGCAAAACCGAAAGCCCAAATGTAAAAATATTTCAGCAATTTAAAAATACATGGGGAAATATTAACCAAAATAATTATCAGTCTGGAATTGAAGATAATGATGTCAAAAAATATTTAACAGTAGATAAAGATAAAATAATTGCATTTGTGAACGATGCGATCAAAACTAAACAGCCAAAAAATGATTACAGAGAGTTTCTTGAGCTAACACTAATATTTCTTGGCGAGACTTCACCTTTTCGCGATGCAGCTTTTCGCGCCCCTGGGGCTGTCCACCACGCGAAATGGATGGCAAAAGCTATATACTGCTTAAAAATATTTTTATTTCGACGTGAATTTGATTTGGCAGTTAAAGATAGGAAATATTTACGTAATATATGTATTTTTATTGTTTCAATATATGTTGAGATGTGGTTCTCTGCCCCTTCTGCTGCACAAGCACCATAAAAATATTTCCAGCTTTAGAAAAAACTGGATTCTTTTAAAAAAATTGATGCTGATATATCTCAAGTTACATTACACAAATTTAAAAACCACTTATGGTACTTGAGTCCTGAATGGGAGGTTTTAGCATTTTTTGATAACAGTGTTTCTGTGGAGTCAAAAAAAGAGATGGTGAATGCATTGAGTTGTGAGACTTTGGATGAAGACGTAAAACGCGCCTCAATTCAAAATTTAAATGTTATGCATGTTATTGAAGGCGGAATGGATCAGTTCATTTCTTCTGAGACAAACAGTTTTTTTCTTCGCTTTAAAATCAATACAGCATTTTTGAAAAATGATCCAAGTTTATGGCCTGCGGATAGTAATTTTAAAACTGCTCTTGAAATTGTTAATGGCATTCACGTGGTAAACGATACAGCTGAACGAGCGCTGAAATTGATGCAAGACTACAAACCAATGCTAACAAAAGACGAGGAACAAAAACAATATATATTGCAAGTTGTCAAAAAATATCAAAAACAATTTCCTTTGAGCACGAAGGAGATTTTATTACAAAAATTTTTATAATTACACTATTTAATAAAATGAATAACCATCAGGCAAAGAATGCGAAGATATGTGAAAATTTCGCTGTTATTTTTTAATTTGGTTTGTTCTGGATTAAATATTAATGTTAAAGAAAACTAATACAGAGCAACATTGTTCCTCTGATATGTCCCTAAAATATTTGTGAATAAAGTTTTTCTATAAAATAAATATTACTGAAGTTAAGAACAATTAAAGCGAGCCATAGTGAGAAATATAGCATTTTTAGCAAACTTTGCGGGCTCAAGGCACGCCCAATAATTATGCAAACGATCTAAATTTTTTATAAATACCCTGCAAAAATTTTTGGATTACGTGTTCCATTTTCTTCATGTTGGAGTACTCTAACAATACTCCTTTGCAATGCGTTTGCGGACCACCATCAGCCGATCATTGCTCGTGTTTTAACGACCGTGATCACGACACGATGACGATCGAACAGAGTTGCCGAAAGTAAAATATTGCATACAAATAACTGATAATAAAATTTTACTATGGCAACCCTGATTAAATGCAACCGCGCACTGGTTTTATGTATACATACTATAGTATAGAGAAATATTAGTTTCTTTATTCACGAAAATGCTAAATAACATAAGTATATTCATAGTACAAAATATAAAAGTTGTATTGCCCCTCTTCATTTACCTTCACTTTAAATTAAATTCACTCCGATAATTCTTTCCGACACAATTCCTCTTTAGTACTTTGGCATATGATCCTCTGTGGGTGCTCCATGGAGTACTACAGTGAAAGTACTTTGGAAAGTACTCTCACGTATGTACTCTATGGAATACTCACAATCAAAGCGAGAGGACATCGCAATGTTAATTGGAGCACATTTTTTGTATGAATACAGATTAGTTTTGGAATACTCCTATACTCCCAAAGGAGTATCCCTTACATTTTTTATGGAGTACCCTGCAAAAATTGTTGGATTACGTGTTCCATTTTCTCCATGTTGGAGTACTCTAATAATACTCCTTTGCAATGCGTTTGCGGACCACCATCAGCCGATCATTGCTCGTTTTTTAACGACCGTGATCACGACACGATGACGATCGAACAGAGTTGCCAAAAGTAAAATATTGCATACAAATAACTGGTAATAAAATTTTACTATGGCAACTCAGATAAAATGCAACCGCGCACTGGTTTTATGTATACATACTATAGTATAGAGAAATATTAGTTTCTTTATTCACGCAAATGCTAAATAACATAAGAATATTCATAGTACAAAATATAAAAGTTGTATTGCCCCTCTTCATTTACCTTCATTTTAAACTAAATTCACTCCGATAATTCTTTCCGAAACAATTCCTCTTTAGCACTTTGGCATATGATCCTCTGTGGGTGCTCCATGGAGTACTGCAGTGAAAGTACTTTGGAAAGTACTCTCACGTATGTACTCTATAGAATACTCACAAACAAAGCGAGAGTGGGATCACCTACTCCTCTCCTAGGACATCGCAATGTTAATTGGAACACATTTTTTTTATGAATACAGATTAGTTTTGGAATACTCCTATACTCCCAAGGGAGTATTCCTTACATTATTTATGGAGTACTCGCGTTTTTTGAAGGGTACTCGCGTTTTTTGAAGGTTAGTTTTTTTCTAATTTGGAACAAATCTAAGGGTTTTGCCAAGTGAAAATACGAAAAAAAAATAACGGTCATACTAATGTACATACAAGCCGCGCAAGAAGAATTTGAGTGCGAAAGTGAAAGTGAAAGAATTAAATCAAAGTGGATAAATTTGTTAAATTGCGCTATTGGAGTTGCAGCCGAAAAGATGCTACATCCATGTCAAGCTCGCTTGGTACCTTTAGAGGCAGTAGTATACAGAGTATTAGAACTTTGTGAGCCATTAAAAATATTTTTTTAAATTCGCTGTTAATGTTGACAAAATAGACAGTGCAAAAACCATTCTAGATAACTTGGATGATATTAATAAAATTTATCTCTCCTTCCTGAAGTATATCCTTCAAAATATAAATAAAGTTAATAAAATTTCCAAAGTGAGGGGCTTCAAGTACATAATATGTTTAGAAATAAAAAGACTTTATTTAAGTATATTGTATAATTTTGTAAAGTCGGAATATATTACATTAGACAACATAGAAATTATAGATTATAAAATCATTTCAAATATATTGCAAAATGATCAGATTTATATAGGAGTTTATTCGATAGATAAGCTTATGGCCTCTAATATTTTCGAGCAAGAAAAAGTTAAATTTAAAGAAGATTGTATTATTTTTTATATTGAACTGTGTGATCAAATTCAAAAGCGTTTCGATTTTAAAAATGTTATTCTACAAAACTAAGTTTCGTGGATCCCAAGGAATTTGCTGAAAAAAAAATTGATTCTTTATATATGGTCTTGCGACATTTTTCGCACACAACCGATCAGAAAATTGTACATGATATTGATAGGGAGTAATAGGGAATTAAGGTTTTTAGAATTTAAGAAATATTTTGAAGACATTTCTAAGGTTCCTCCAGAAGTTTTTTGGAAAACAATTTTTACTATCAAAAGAGCTGACTCAACATACGCTTTTTCTAATTTATGTGCATTTATCAGCGAATATAGAACGGATTTTTTCTATAAGAAATTCAAACAAAATAAAAATCAGAAATCGTCTGGAAACTGATACATTAAAAGAATATTGCGTGCTCAAGATTATTTAAAATTGCATAAATTTTCCTGACGTAATATTGAACCGCAAATAAATATGCTCAAAAAAATGAACGCGAAAATGTTTAACAAAGAAATTAAAATGATATGAGCTCAAAAGAAAAAACAACAATTGCTAAAATGACTGAAAACAAGTACCTTTTGTATGTAATACAAAATTTATCTTTTAAGACGTCTTGTTATTCATAAAATAAAACGAAATGAATTAAAAACGATTTCATATGTTGTATGAGGCAACAAGAAATAACAATCAAAGACAATTTTCAGAAAAGCGCTTTTAAAGTTAATATTGTTGTATGAAATCCGCGGATTTGCATTTTGGTTTTCGGCGAATACAATCGTACGTCCCCTGGTAATAAGCCAACTTCGTCCTAACTCAACTTTGGTTGTTATTGGTTGATGCCATAGATATGACGATTTTTGACGATTTTTTGGGCGGCGTCTGACGACTTGGAAAAACATATATGGCAACGCTGTACATACGCACAATTAATACAAGTTAAATGAGAACAACAAACTGGTACCAAAAATTACACTGAAGATGACACAATGCCGAAACCGGTTAGCCGCCAGACCAAATTTGACGAGGGATGACGAAAAATCGAAATAGTACACATCAATTATCCACGCTGTCGGAAAATCAACAAAGAAAAATGAATCATTCAGCCCCCAACGGCTCAGGGGGGCTCAGAATATACCCGCGCAGGTATGCCTGTCGTAAGGGGCGACTAAAATGGCAAAATAATTCAAGAGGTTGTGTAGCGCAACCCTTTCAAGCTAGCGCAATTTATAGCTTCTTCAACTCAATTGTCAACCTCACCTACCTGTGGCGAATCCTGTTTCGTAGCAGCCGAAGCATTGGCGACCCCAAATTTCTCATGGATCTAGAGGGTGGGAAGGCGGTACGGCCTAGAAGGTTTCGTTAGGTCATACTAAATCGTTCCTGAGATGGTCGGGTTAGTACCTTAATGGTGCTTGTTAACGTACCAGATCTATATCTGGCAAAGGACCATCAACATCGATAACACTCCCCAAAACTTAAGGGTCGTTTCCTTATCGATACAACAACAATCTGTCAGAGAAAAGCTGGTAGCACTGTCGGAGAATGTTCTGATATGATTCCGCGGTGCCACGTCTTGTAAATGCGAAAATTGTCATACAGCGGATTGTAAAAAATTCCTTATCATTCCGAAGGCCTTACATGGAATTTAAGTTGCATGTATTTTACCACTTTAACAGCGACACCATACGGAAACTTGCAAGTACTTTCATATTTTTGCATGCAAATTCAGAGGAGGGAGCGGGATTTGTCCTTAGCTCACATTTTCGGTTAATAGATCCACACATTTGAGATATATTTCCTTTTTTAACCGGTTTGCCTTGTTTACATAAATACGTAACCTTTATTTGCTCAGCAATGCCATAAAGAGGATCTACCGTAAATTTGTGAAAATATGAGTAGCAAACGCGAATGGGGCACCCACAAAGTTAACCAAAGTTAGTAATTGCATGTACTCTATACAAAATTTTTATACTCAGATGAGAAAAGCTCACAGAGTATATTAATTTTGTTCGCATAACGGTACCCCGTAACGGCATAAACTAATCGAGATAGATATATATCAAAAGGATCTGGGCGAAAAAAGAAATTCATTTAGCCATGTCCGTCCGTCTGTCCGTAAACACGATAATTTGAGTAAATTTTGAGGTATCTTAATGAAATTTGGTATGTAAGTTCCTGGGCACTCATCTCAGATCGCTATTTAAAATGAACGAAATCGGACTATAACCACGCCCACTTTTCGATATTGAAATTTTCGAAAAACCGAAAAAGTGCGATAATTGATTACCAAAGACGGATAAAGCGATAAAACTTGGTAGGTGGGTTGAACTTATGACGCAGAATATAAAATTAGTAAAATTTTGGATAATGGGCGTGACACCGCCCACTTTTAAAAGAAGGTAATTTAAAAGTTTTGCAAGCTGTAATTTGGCAGCTGAGTATGTATTGTTCGGTTACACCCGAACTTAACCTTCCTACCTTGTTAGCTATAAAACTGAATAACATGAGGCAATCTACATATTTGCCCACATGTAGATGAATGGGGTTTTTTTATTTATATGCATGCCAATGCAGCCTTTGGTGCCTTTGGTTATAAACTTTAAATTAAATTATGAGTTCATTAAATTTTGTTGATTTTCATTTTTCCGTTGGATATACGTAAATGAATATTTATACTCAGTTGAGCAGAGCTCACAGAGTATATTAAGTTTGATTGGATAACGGTTGGTTGTACATATATAAAGGAATCGAAATAGATATAGACTTCCATATATCAAAATAATCAGGATCGAAAAAAAATTTGATTGAGCCATGTCCGTCCGTCCGTCCGTCCGTTAACACGATAACTTGAGTAAATTTTGAGGTATCTTGATGAAATTTGGTATGTAGGTTCCTGAGCACTCATCTCAGATCGCTATTTAAAATGAACGATATCGGACTATAACCACGCCCACTTTTTCGATATCGAAAATTTCGAAAAACCGAAAAAGTGCGATAATTCATTACAAAAGACCGATAAAGCGACGAAACTTGGTAGATAAGTTGAACTTATGACGCAAAGTAGAAAATTAGTAAAATTTTGGACAATGGGCGTGGCACCGCCCACTTTTAAAAGAAGGTAATTTAAAATTTTGCAAGCTGTAATTTGGCAGTCGTTGAAGATATCATGATGAAATTTGGCAGGAACGTTACTCTTATTACTATATGTACGCTTAATAAAAATTAGCAAAATCGGAGAAGGACCACGCCCACTTTTAAAAAAAATTTTTTTAAGGTAAAATTTTAACAAAAAATTTAATATCTTTACAGTATATAAGTAAATTATATCAAGATTCAACTCCAGTAATGATATGGTGCAACAAAATACAAAAATAAAAGAAAATTTAAAAATGGGCGTGGCTCCGCCCTTTTTCATTTAATTTGTCTAGGATACTTTTAACGCATAGTCGAACAAAAATTAACCAATCCTTTTGAAATTTGGTAGGGACATAGATTTTATGGCGTTAACTTTTTTCTGCGAAAATGGGCGAAATCGGTTGATGTCACGCCCAGTTTTTATACACAGTCGTCCGTCTGTCCTTCCGAATGGCCGTTAACACGATAACTTGAGCAAAAATCGATATATCTTTACTAAACTCAGTTCACGTACTTATCTGAACTAACTTTATCTTGGTATGAAAAATGAACGAAATCCGACTATGACCACGCCCACTTTTTCAAAATCGAAAATTACGAAAAATGAAAAAAATGCCATAATTCTATACCAAATACGAAAAAAGGGATGAAATATGGTAAGGTAATTGGATTGTTTTATTGACGCGAAATATAACTTTAGAAAAAACTTTATAAAATGGTTGTGACACCTACCATATTAAGTAGAAGAAAATGGAAAAGTTCTGCAGGGCGAAATAAAAAACCCTTAAAATCTTGGCAGGTATTACATATATAAATAAATTAGCGGTATCCAACAGATGATGTTCTGGGTCACCCTGGTCCACAAATTGGTCGATATCTGGAAAACGCCTTCACATATACAACTACCACCACTCCCTTTTGAAACTCTCATTAATACCTTTAATTTGATACCCATATCGTACAAACTCATTCTAGAGTCACCCCTGGTCCAACTTTATGGCGATATTTCGAAAAGGCGAACACCTATAGAACGAAGGCCCACTCCCTTTTAAAAATACTCATTTTCATTTGTTACCCATATCGTACAAACAAAATCTAGAGTCACCCCTGGTCCAGAAAGGCCCACTCCCTCTTAAAATACTCATTAACTCCTTTCGTTTGATACCCATATCGTACAAACATATTCTAAAGTCACCCCTTGTCCACCTTTATGGCGATATCTCGAAAAGGGGTCCACCTATAGAACTAAGCCCCACGCCCTTTTAAAATAATCATTAGCACCTTTCATTTGATACCCATATCATACAAACAAATTCTAAATTCACCCCTGGTCCACCTTTATGGCGATATCTCGAAAAGGCGAACACCTATAAAACGAAGGCCCACTCCCTTCCCTTTTAAAATACTCATTAACACCTTTCGTTTGATACCCATATTGTGCAAACAAATTCTAGGGTCACCCCTGGCCCACCTTTATGGCGATATCTCGAAACGGCGTCCACCTATGGAACTAAGGATTACTCCCTTTTAAAATGCTCATTAACACCTTTCATTTGATACCCATATCGTACAAACGCATTCTAGAGTCACCCCTGGTCCATCTTTACGGCGATATCTCGAAAAGGCGTCCATCTATAGAACTTAGGTCCACGCCCTTTTAAAATACTCATTAATACCTTTCATTTGATACCCATATCGTACAAGCGCATTCTAGAGTCAACCCTGATCCACCTTTATGGCTATATCCCTAAATGGCGTCCACCTATAGAACTATGGCCCACTCCCTCATAAAATACTCTTTAATGCCTTTCATTTGATACACATGTCATACAAACACATTCCAGGGTTTCCCTCGGTTCATTTTCCTACATGGTTATTTTCCCTTATGTTGTCCCCATAGCTCTCAACTGAGTATGTAATGTTCGGTTACACCCGAACTTAACCTTCCTTACTTGTTTGATTTCTCGTTGAATGATAATCCGTGATTGGCAGATTTGTAAGCTGCTGAAGAACATGTGCTGCCAGAGCACAATGGAATTTCATACAATACACTTGTTGAGGCATGCAGAAGAATGTGTTGGTACATACATACATACATATGTACATGTAAAAGCTATAAAAATTTCCTTTCAAATATGGTTCCAAAGACATTTTTGGTTTGTTTAGTAGGCAATTCTAAAGGTAATTTTATTTGAATTTTCAATGTCCTACTCCACTCATAATTCTATTGAAATAGAAGTTTTCCTTCAACAAAATATGGAACTTTCATGCAAAGGTATTGTGAAAATCTTTGAAGCCTCTCTTAATGCAAACAAAGGAACAAATTTTGCATTCATAAAGTCTTTCCTTGGTTCATATTTGAAATATTTGAAAATAAATCTCATTTTGCACTATAAAAGAGCGGCCAATTCTTTTACATCTTAGACAGGAAAGTATTTCGATATTAAATTTTCAAAGGCAAGGAGGGCATGTACACCTATAAGAAGGTGGAAGGAACCTAATAATATCTCAAATATCAACCTTTGTCATACTTACTGTTAACTGCTTAATTAAATAGAGAAATGTGTTTGGTTGTGAAAGCGGACAAAGCAAAAAAAGAAGAAATTTTGCCAGCCATTTAACTGTTTGCAACCTTATAGTTGAAATAGTGAAGGATTCGATTATCGCAAACAAAAATTTACATACTTAATTAGAACTCTCACTGGGTACTATAAGGGACACTGTGGTCTACGATATCACCTAAGTAAGTTAAACCTATCCGATACCCAGATTGGTCTGGAGGTTGAAACGCCGGTTTACATTTTCTGCGAATGTGTCGCTCTGGCTAGGCAAAGACTCTCCCTTAATCCCTATGTGTAATGAAGTAAAAAGCCTGAAGAGGTACTTAAGTATATCAAAAGCATCCAGATACAAAATTAGACTGAAAGGTAATGAACAATAGATCTGCACAAAGGACGCAGTGCTTCCAGGCATAGGAATAATAATAATAATAAATACTTAATTAGCGCTTAAGCATTTTAACAGTTATTGCCTTTCAACAAAGCGCACCAGCCACTTCTAACTGCCGCCTGTTGGTAACACCAAAGGAATTTAAAGCGTTTTCCACCTCGCCTTTCCAGCAGAGTGGAAGCCGTCCTCTTTCTTTGCTACTGTCAGCGGGTTCCGATAAGAATACTTTCATACCAGGAGCATCATCTTTCATTCGCATAACATGACCTAGACAACGTTGCCGATGCATTTTGAAACGCTTTACTATGTTCATTACTGCGTAAAGCTGGCACATTTCATCGCTAAATCTTCTTCGGTACTCGCCTTTGCCAACGCGTATAGGTTCGTAAATCATTCGAACACTTCCAGAGCTACCTCATCTTATGTTGTCATCGTCCACGCTTCAGCACCATATAGCAGGAAAGATACTATAAGATACTTGTTTGCCGAGAGAGGACTTGAGAGTTATTGAATAAGGAGAACTTACGGTGCGGGTGTTCTACAGCGGTAAACTTCTGCAGTTTGTTTTAGTGTCTCCAGCATCAAATTGAAGTTATTGCGGCGAATATTAGAATTTCTAACATCACTATACTGTTAGTAAATAATCACAACAACAAAAACAGCAAGCGGCCATACTTGTGCATATGTACACATTAAAGCAAGCAGCCACACTTATGTACAAGGCAACGAAGAATGTTCCATACACATAACCAGCAGCTTGAAGCAGAGAGATTATTTCACATACATACATGTAGCCGGCAGCTAAGAGCAGAAGTTGTTACTCACACATACACACGCATTTGGCTAGAGGAAAAACATTAACTACAGATAAACATGTATATATCTAAATAACCAAGCATGAGATGCAACTGTTCTAGAAGGCATGTTCGTGAAATAACTAGACCTTAAGAGAAATGGGCGAACGAGGTGACCGAGAGTATAAAAGCAGCGCAAAATGAGGAATCAGTAATCAGTTTGATTTAAGCACGCTATTAGTGAAGTATAATTGTTATTGTGAAGTACTACTCCCAAAGTAATCTATATAAAGACCATTTTGCAGTACTGAATATTGGAGTTATTTTTCGACAGTTCAGCGATTCGAACGTTAGTAGAAGGTGCAAAATAATCGGAATCCCCCAAAATTCGTTACAATATATATAGGGGGTAACTCTGTCTTGAAACTAGTTTAATTTCGAACGGCTCAGAGAGGTCCTTTCCAATTCTGACTGGACTGATGATGTTGCTCTACGTCGTTGGACACAGCCGTATAAGGTTTGCAGGGAGACCAAATTTTTTACATAGCGTCACACAGGCATCTCCTTTGGAGGCTTTAAAGTCAACGAAGACATGATGTGTGCCAACTAATTTTTTGCGGTTTTTTCCCCAAAATTTAGCGTATAGTGAAAATGTGGTCGATGGTAGATTTACCAGGTCCCAAGCCGCTCTGATAAGGTCCAATCAGCCGATTAACAGAATGCTTCAATTTTTCGAACAAAACGCTTTAGAAGTGCTTATATTATCTTAATAAGAAGGGTGATTAAGTTTGAGGGATCCCCTTTCTTGTAGACTGAGCAAAACCACTTACTTAGATTCCAGTTGTCGGACATGCACCTTACCAATTACTTGCCGCCTTATTTGAATAGCTTCGTAGGCTATTTAAGTGCCAAAGATCGGTTACAAGATCGCATTTGTCGTTTGCCCCATACTTAGTACCTTCCTCGTCGAGTTTATTGGTAAATAAAAAACGAATGATAGGTCCCCAAAAATTTAAAGCGCTTGACCGTTTGCATACGCAGTGAGAGCGCAATTGTGCTATGGAATGCAGACCCCTGCTTTAAATCCAGCGCTGAATTACTTTTGCCAGGAAGTGCCACTTTGAGCTTCGCAGCACTGGGCGTGTGCGTATCTTGATTGCCTGAAAGTAATTTTCCGAGTAGAAACTCGAGTGCGAACATGCAGGACGCTATACGTGCCGTCGAGTGCGAAAAGTTGAGAGATACCTTGATGTATCCTCTATACTGAGACCCCGTACTTCATATTAGAGCTTGCGATTTCACGATTTAGTTCGAGACAAAATTTCTCGCTACTACCACTGCTCACGAGATTTTTGAAACTCGAAATACTCGTAAGGCTCACCCTGAGTGGACAGTAAAAATAAAGCTCACGATTTCTTCTGGAACGATTTAACTCAAGGGTTTTAAGAGAGAACCAGGGGTTTTGAAGCTTAACCATTTTGAGGGGGCGGCAATGCATACTCCCTCTTACCCTATTGTCAACTTTACTTACCCGTGGTGAATGATGTTTGTTTAGCAGGCGAGGCTTTGCCGACCCCAAGGTCTTCTCGGAAATAGGGGATTGGATGACCTAGATGTTTCAACGTGGGCATATAAAATCGTTCCCGAGATGGTTGAGCTAGTATCTTAATGGCGAAATTTTCCGGAACGTACCAGATCTGTATACGTTAAAGAACCATCAACACCGATAAGACTCCAAAACTATGTAGAGATTTCTGAGTGTTGAGTCCGGAACTACTACTGTCGACTATTGTACTGAGGAAAATCTACTTACACAGCGTGATGGGCGCTTTGGTAGACATCGCAAAAGTCAATTGCTTGTGATGCGATGATTTTGGCCGTTGCATTTATGAGGCCATCAACCAGACTGACATTATCCGAAAACAAGTAAGGAAGGTTAAGTTCGGGTGTAACCGAACATTACATACTCAGTTGAGAGCTATGGTGACAACATAAGGGAAAATAACCATGTAGGAAAATGAACCGAGGGAAACCCTGGAATGTGTTTGTATGACATGTGTATCAAATGAAAGGTATTAATGAGTATTTTAAAAGGGCGTGGACCTAAGTTTTATAGATGGACGCCTTTCGAGATATCGCCGTAAAGATGGACCAGGGGTGACTCTAGAATGCGCTTGTACGATATGGGTATCAAATGAAAGGTGTTAATGAGCATTTTAAAAGGGAGTGGGCCTTCGTTTTATAGGTGTTCGCCTTTTCGAGATATCGCCATAAAGGTGGACCAGGGGTGACTTTAGAATTTGTTTGTATGATATGGGTATCAAATGAAAGGTGTTAATGATTATTTTAAAAGGGCGTGGGGCTTAGTTCTATAGGTGGACCCCTTTTCGAGATATCGCCATAAAGGTGGACCAGGGGTGACTCTAGAATTCGTTTGTGCAATATGGGTATCAAACGAAAGGAGTTAATGAGTATTTTAAGAGGGAGTGGGCCTTAGTTCTATAGGTGGACGCATTTTCGAGGTATCGCAATAAAGGTGGACCAGGGGTGACTCTAGACTTTGTTTGTACGATAGAGGTATCAAATGAAGGGTGTTAATGGGTGTTTTTAAAAGGGAGTGGGCCTTCGTTTTATAGGTGTTCGCCTTTTCGAGATATTGCCATAAAGGTGGACCAGGGGTGACTTTAGAATTTGTTTGTATGATATGGGTATCAAATGAAAGGTGTTAATGATTATTTTAAAAGGGCGTGGGGCTTAGTTCTATAGGTGGACCCCTTTTCGAGATATCGCCATAAAGGTGGACCAGGGGTGACTCTAGAATTCGTTTGTGCAATATGGGTATCAAACGAAAGGAGTTAATGAGTATTTTAAGAGGGAGTGGGCCTTAGTTCTATAGGTGGACGCCTTTTCGAGATATCGCCATAAAGATGGACCAGGTGTGGCTCTAGAATGCGTTTGTACGATATGGGTATCAAATGAAAGGTGTTAATGAGTATTTTTAAAAGGGAGTGGGCCTTCGTTCTATAGGTGTTCGCCTTTTCGAAATATCGCCATAAAGGTGGACCAGGGGTAACTCTAGAATGAGTTTGTACGATATGGGTATCAAATTAAAGGTATTAATGAGAGTTTTAAAAGGGAGTGGTGGTAGTTGTATATGTGAATGCGTTTTCCAGATATCGACCAAATGTGGACCAGTGTGACCCAGAACATCATCTGTTGGATACCGCTAATTTATTTATATATGTAATACCTGCCAAGATTTTAAGGGTTTTTTATTTCGCCCTGCAGAACTTTTCCATTTTCTTCTACTTAATATGGTAGGTGTCACAACCATTTTATAAAGTTTTTTCTAAAGTTATATTTCGCGTCAATAAAGCAATCCAATTACCTTACCATATTTCATCCCTTTTTTCGTATTTGGTATAGAATTATGGCATTTTTTTCATTTTTCGTAATTTTCGATATCGAAAAAGTGGGCGTGGTCATAGTCGGATTTCGTTCATTTTTCATGCCAAGATAAAGTGAGTTCAGATAAGTACGTGAACTGAGTTTAGTAAAGATATATCGATTTTTGCTCAAGTTATCGTGTTAACGGCCATGCGGAAAGACAGACAGACGACTGTGTATAAAAACTGGGCGTGACATCAACCGATTTCGCCCATTTTCACAGAAAACAGTTAAAGCCATAAAATCTATGCCCCGTACCAAATTTCAAAAGGATAGGTTAATTTTTGTTCGACTTATGGCGTTAAAAGTATCCTAGACAAATTAAATGAAAAAGGGCGGAGCCACGCCCATTTTTAAATTTTCTTTTATTTTTGTATTTTGTTGCACCATATCATTACTGGAGTTGAATCTTGACATAATTTACTTATATACTGTAAAGATATTAAATTTTTTGTTAAAATTTTACTTTAAAAAAATTTTTTTTTAAAGTGGGCGTGGTCCTTCTCCGATTTTGCTAATTTTTATTAAGCGTACATATAGTAATAAGAGTAACGTTCCTGCCAAATTTCATCATGATATCTTCAACGACTGCCAAATTACAGCTTGCAAAAGTTTTAAATTACCTTCTTTTAAAAGTGGGCGGTGCCACGCCCATTGTCCAAAATTTTACTAATTTTCTATTTTGCGTCATAAGTTCAACTCATCTACCAAGTTTCGTCGCTTTATCGGTCTTTTGTAATGAATTATCGGTTTTTCGAAATTTTCGATATCGAAAAAGTGGGCGTGGTTATAGTCCGATATCGTTCATTTTAAATAGCCATCTGAGATGTGTGCTCAGGAACCTACATACCAAATTTCATCAGGATACCTCAAAATTTACTCAAGTTATCGTGTTAACGGACGGACGGACGGACGGACGGACGGACGGACATGGCTCAATCAAATTTTTTTTTCGATCCTGATTATTTTGATATATGGAAGTCTATATCTATCTCGATTCCTTTATATATGTACAACCAACCGTTATCCAATCAAACTTAATATACTCTGTGAGCTCTGCTCAACTGAGTATAAAAACAGTTCATCTGGGATGGGGCCTAGCCCAATGCACAATTCTATAGAAATATATGTGCGTTCCAAGTTCCCTAAGAATGCGTACTTCTTACCATCATTCTTCTCTTCCGTCGATGTATAAGCACAGTTGAATAAGAAATTTTACAGTTCTGCTGATGTAGTGAGGCGCTCGTCCAATTTTGGGAACGACAGCACTTGGCGGCAAAGTGTCTCTCTTTTGTCGAATCCGGTACCGAAACTGAGCACACCTGTTTAACTACTAGGGAAAATATTTAAAGGGCTTGTTTTCATGTTTTGTCAAACGTCTGCTTCTGCCTTTAAGAAGACATAAACTAACAGGAAAGCGTTACGACTATTCCCATTAATATACCAGATATCAAGAAAAGGTATCTCATTATAAAGCTCAGCGGCGAATGAAACTGTGCAACAAAACTGTTTTTGGCACATTTAGGTACGATTTTCTCAAAAAATGGCACCAACTTAAAATATTTAATACCAGATATGCCGATTAAGCGTATTTAAATCTTCTAAAAACGCATTGACTCATTTCTGAGTCTTAAGTTTGCCTACCGGTGTCAGGCGAATAACAAATGCGAGTTTAACGTAATTTTACTTGATGGTCTCTTTAACGAGTGTTGTAATAATTCTGAATGTCGCGGTGAAATTGCTTAATGTTCCATGAAAAAGCGAGTAGATTCTCATATGCATATTTAACGGTGCTCCACATTTTAAATATAATTTTTTTCGCGCATATTACGAGTACTAATGATTGCTTTACAGGAAATACTAAGAATTTATGAACGCCTTGAAATTTTATGCACGATTGTAGAATGCGTGTAAATGCATGCGATATTAAGCTTACGTGGAGCATGCACGATTGCTCTGTATATACTCGTAGCAAACCGAACTTCCAAAACTCATTTGTATTTGAAATTTCTGTAGGAAATGTATGTAAGTATTTCGTCCGTTCACCCGCCAGCCGTCTTTAGATTCATTCTCACAAGTATTTTTGTAGTAACACACATTTACGTGCAAATCTTACGATATTAGTTTTATGAGGTGGGTTTGTCCAAAGGTCTCACAAACCCCTACTGAATAGGTGGTGCCAAGATGGTGGGGAAGGAAGAAGCGCGGCGGCTAACGGTCGTCGTAGCAGAGGAGGGATCGGGCGGTCGATTGAACGGTGGTAGGGTAGCGGACGGCCAACGGTTGTCGTAGCAGTGGTGGGATCAGCATGGGGGCTGAACGGTGGTAGGGTAGCGGACGGTCAACGCTCGGCATAGCGGTGGTGGCATCAGCAGGACGGCAAGGTAGTGGACTGCCAACGGTCGCCGTAGCAGCGTAGGGATCAGTAAGACGGTATGGAAGCAGTGGCGTGGTCAGCACGGCGACTTATCGGCGGTAGAGTAGTGGACGGCCAACGGTTTGTGGTAGCGGTGGTGCGATCAGCAGGACGGCAAAGTAGTGGACGACCAACAGTAGTCGTAGCAACGGAGGGATCAGTACGGCGGTATGGAAGCAGTGGCGGAGTCAGCACGGCGGCCGAACGGGAGTAGAGTAGTGGATGACCAACGGTCGTTGTAGAAGCGGGGGATCAGTACGGCGCCAAATGAGCGGCGATGCGACAGGGGCGGAAGTGGGCTACGTAGCGCGTACCAGGTTGTAGGCTGAAGGGGATGTATACCGGTAACGGGTTTTACCTTTGCAGCGGCAGGTTGTTCCTTCAGGGGTAGTCGTCGGTGGTATAGGCGGGATCGGACGGTTCGGTGACCTGCAAAACACTGCTGGCTCTACCGCTGGACGCCCCCCGCCTCCATATCTGATCGCGTCATCAAATATCTGCTTTATGGATCTAATATGACGATGACGGTCCCTGGCTATAACGCTTTAGCTAAGAGGAGGCACAAGAAACACATCTAATATACTAAGCAATATTTTACATTTTCAACCATGTACTCTTTAATAGATTTTGTGCTCATTTAAGCACGCTTTTATAGCATTCCAATGCTCATTTCTTGTTTTTAGTTCCCTTTAAGCTCAAAGCAATTATACAACATGTGCAGAAATATATATATATATATATCCTTGACAATGACATATGTATGTATGAACGTACCATTTACTGTTGAAGAATTTGTAAATACCTAAAGGATAATAATATTGCAGGTGCACATATGGCTAAAACACATACTCCATTTCTCTTTAAACTCGCTTACATTCATTGAAATCTTTGTTCATTTATACGCATATATGTATGTATGTTCATAGCGGTAAACAAGCAAGTACAACAGCGCTACCACTCACATATTTTTTTTTCGTACCAAAAAACGTACCAAAACGCTTTTGAGAGTACCAAACAATTTTTTTCGCGTAATAAAAGGCAAAAGGTTTTTTATCATTTATTATTTTCAATAAAGAAACAAAACAACTTAAATTAACTTCATTAAATATATGTATATATAATTTAAAGAAAAATGGTTTAGCATTTTAAAGCTTGAAATGCAAAAATTAAAAGAAACTATAATTTCAATACTGAGTTCAAAAATGAACATTTTCTTACATATTTCAGATATTTTCATGTTTTTTCTTGTAGCATGAACTAACTATTTTATATGTTTATGATCTCTTTCAGCAAACCATACATAGTGCATTTCATTTCTAACTAACTCTCTTAGAAACCATAATATTATGGATGGTCTTAACTCCTAAATTATTTCTAAGTTTCGTTTTTTATAATCAGCACTGAAAAATATTTGACATTACATAAAAAATTTCAGATACAAACATTTACGTCTCAGGCAAACTTTCTTCATTAGAAGCATCTTGAAGTGAACTATTGCAACTTTCTTTTTGGCGTTTGATCACGAACCTGCAAACAAGCCACAAATTTAATCAACTTATTGCACTTTAAATTAGTTAAGCGTTCCTACTTATCCATCACTATAATTCTATGAAATGATTGCTGTGTTCTACAAATGCTTATTTATTGCGTAGTGAAAAACAATTCTAGAGATGCGCAGTTCGGATGGGGAGTCGATGTTTTCGAACATCGATGGCTTTGCGATAATTTTGACAGTGTTGTCGATTTAATTGCGTTAACGTTCCGGTTTACATCTAAGTGCTTCTAATTGACTAACAAAAGTAATATATGAAAAAATAGATTAAAATAAGTTAATAATCGCTTCCTAGGAAAAAGTACCAAAATCAAAAACAACGTACCAACATACCTAATTTTTTTAAAGTACCAGTTTTGGTACGAAAGTACAAATTCCGGCAGCCCTGAAGTACAAACATATTTTTACAGTTGTGTTGTTAGGTTCCTTATAGAAATAGCTTTTCTTTTTTTTCATCTACTGAATTCAACTCTTGGCTCAATTACAGTCAACACAGAGGTCAATAGAAATGGCATAGTAAATGTAATCAAAAGTGAAGGCTGTTTCCGCCAATAAAATTAGTCTGTTTTTCTTTAATGACAAGCAAAAATAAGTTGTTGCATGATACAAAGTTTTTGCGGTAAAGCCAATTGTACCTTGAACTGCGACCGTCTATTCGTTCAATTAGTTTGCACTATATAATCAATTTTATTAATATTATTGACGAGCTGGACGCGCAAGCTTTTAACTGAAGTCATAACAAGGTAGTAGTATGAAAAGGGCGGTAAAAAGTAGATACATCTCTGTTGACCATATGCCATATGCTCTGTTCGCTAAATACTTATCAAATAGAAGATTAGGTTGAGCTAAAATGGCTGCCTCCACTGCCCAAGCGGAGGCTCACGTGGGCCATTGTGGCCCGTTGTGATACTAAAAGTGTTTGTAGAGACTTCGGTACCTGGTCTTCGACAATGGGCTCTACGCTTTCTATATCTTCCTCTTTAATGTAGCTGCGGCAGAAATTATTTGCTTGCAGGCTCATGTGAGCAACATGGCCTCCAATAAGACAGTGACCTGTTAAAATACCCGCTAATAGAGAGGCGATACAGAAATATGGACGGTTGCGATCTCTTGTCGCCCATGCTGCTTCCATGACCCATTTCGCGTTACCATGTTTCGTGAACTGGGATTTAAAGTATACAAAGGAGGATTCACCCAGCCATAAGATGTGACGATCTTTTGTTCCTTTGATTTAATTTTGACCGCTGTGACGCAAATAGCTCTTTTGCTTTTAGGGATTATCGTTTTCTTGACAACAATGCTTTGTACTCCGACTTGTCCCATGTTGATTTCAGTGAATGTTGGCGCCTCGTTACAGCCAATGAAAAAACTTGAGTTTCTTAATAATAAGATTCTAGATGCCTATAACAAGCATGTCCCCACTCGCTATAGCAACCCTACAAATAGGTCCTGTCCCTGGTATAACGGCCAAGTTATTTCTGCAATTAAAGCGCGCAATAAGGCATACAAATCGTGGAGGAGGATTAAAACTGATGTAGCATGGCAGGCCTACAGAATCGCTAGAAACACTGCTACTAGGATTATTAGAAACCAAAATTGTAAGTTCTTCACCTTAAGGCTAAATCCCTCACTACCTCCTAAATCTCTTTGGCGTAATTTAAAGAGTCTTCGAATATATGGAAATAAAAGGCAAGATTGTACTTTGAATGCAGATACCCCTTAATGATGCGTTTGTGCATAGTTCAGTGGTTGGTGTTGATTTTGGTAATTTTGTTCCAAATGGTTCTGTGTGTTTCTCTGGAAGTCCATTCGAATTCTCTGCGGTTACTGAATGTGAGTACTACCTCAAGAAGTATTCATAAAATAAAGTCCAACGCAACTGGAAATGATGGTGTACCAATTAAATTTATAAAAATTATTTTACATTTGTGTTGAGTACCCTTACACACATTCTTAACCACTGTATTACGACATCTTGCATTCCTGAGCCGTGGAAGTGTGCCATAGTTAAGCCTGTTCCTAAAAACGGTCTGCGAGCTCAATCACTGATTATCGACCCATAAGTATTTTGCCAGTATTATCTAAAGTTTTTGAAAGGCTGCTAGCAGATCAAATCAACTCGCATATTTTGAGGCATAATCTAGTTTCGCCGTACCAGTCGGGTTTAGAGCTAATCACAGCTGTGCAACTGCATTACTAAAAGTAATCGATGATATCCGAATACCCTTCGCTAATAACCAGCTCTGCTTACTAGACTTTTCAAAAGCTTTCGACTTTTTCGACCACGAGTTGCTCTGTTATAAACTACAGCTATACTTCGGATTTACTAAAAGCGCCTTGATGTTAATGGAAAGTTATTTAACTGGAAGAATTCAATTTGTCAACACATGAAGTGAAGTGTCGGGTATGAAAAACTAAATCCAAGGTGTTCCGCAGGGCTCCATCCTTGGGTCCTTAATATTTAGTATTTTTATAAACGACATTTTTTCAGTGTGTAAGCACATGAGCATGCATGCGTATGCAGATGATATACAAATGTATTTATCTGGTAGTTTCGCGAACCTGAGCACACTTTTGTCAAAGTAAATAATGACCTATCATGCGTGCAGTACTGGGCCAATAGTAATGGTCTTTGCCTTAATGCTAATAAATCGTTTGTATTACCTATTTCTAAGAAAAAGGTCGTCGATGTACTAACTCCTACTATATGCATTGGTAATACTGCTCTACAAACTGTTACTAAAATCACGAATCTGGGTTTCGTAATTAACTCAAACCTAACTTGTGTTGATCATATCAACTCTGTTGTTGGTAAAGTGTATGGTACATTGCGCAATCTGAGGCAATCTGCACCGTTTACGCCTCCTCAAATTAGAAGAAAGCTTGCCGTACAACTTATATTGCCAATAATAACCTACTCTGAGCTAGTTTACAACAAATTAGATTCGTGCTCTGCACATAAAATTGAGATTGCCTTTAATCAGGTAACTCGCTACATATTTGGGTTACGCAGATTCGATCATATTTCTGCGTGGCGGTTTCAACTCTTAGGATGTGACATATTCGCCTATCAGAAGGCTAGAAGTGTAATTTTCTTGTTCAGGTTGATTTCTACTAAATCCCCACCGTACTTGTATGAAATACTCACATTTGCCAGATCTCTCAGGTCATGTAGTATACTTGTACCCAGCTTCAATTTTGTTGTCTCTACAAGGCTGTTTTTCGTCAACACCATACGTATATGGAACTCAATCCCAGCTGCAATAAGGAACAATGTAAACCAAAGCAATTATAAGCGCATTCTTTTCAATTATTCTCTACACATTAATCTTAATCTGACCATTTTGTTTTTGTTTTTCTTTTTACTCAATTTTTTCCCAAGTCGTTTACTTTGAGTATAGTTTTAATTAACTGTCTTTAATATGTCTACTATATCTATATATATTTATATCACTACCACTGTACTTTGTATAGCATCATTAACTTAGGTTAACTTTAGTAATACTGTGTATCCCTTTTTTATCCCAAAATTTTATTCAATCTTGTTAAATACATATCTATGACACTGTTTGTTGTACTATAAAAGATATATTATCTTACTGTACTAATGCCATTTCCAATAAATGAAATGAAAATGAAATGTATCACTACATTGCAGGGATTTGATGGCAGCTTGGGTATCGGAAAAAGTTGGTATAGAGTAAGTCACCGCCAGATTATTTAGATAGAGAAACTGCAGTGATCTGGTAAGCGTAGGCATTTATTTATATGGAGCTTCCTTGAGAATATTTCACCACCAAACTCTGTTGTTCAGTTTAAAGCCGGCCGTAAAAAGCAGGGTCTTGGCTACCCGGTTCCATGCAATTTGCCTTCTTGCTCCTCCCTTCGTCCTTTGTGGAATGTAAAGAATTTGGGCAACCCAAACATGCAGTCCCACCAAGGTTCGATTGCGTTGAGCCTAGTCACGTTACAGGTGGCAGAATATTTCCCATAAAGGTCAGTAGGCAAAAGAAATAGTATGGTTTCAATAGCCTTGGTGGGATTGGAGAGGAAGGCATCGCAAGTAAGCATAGCCGCCATCCGCTATACCTTTGTTGCTTTGCTCTTGTTGGCTTCGATATCAAGAACCATATGGTGATTTCCTAAAAGAGTACGGGTCGCACCACTGTTGTGTAGATCCAGTGTACCGTGTGAGGCTGAAAACCCCAATTTTTTCCCAATTGGCGACCTAGAGGCGTAGAGGGCCAGTGTGACTTTTCTAGAGCGCTCCAAAGACGTGGCAACCGTAGCTTAGATAATAGAGTGCTTACCTTCAGGTTCCGTAGCAGAGGGGAAAGAACACTCCTTGGGGGTATCTCTTCTCGTATACCTTGGAACAGTTGCCCATTTCGGAAATAATAGTTCTCCTTTCCAGAAGGGGTTCCAACAAATTCCGAAAGAAGGTCTTCCACTCCCAGTGAACATAGGGAGTTCATTACCGTTGTTGGAAGAACGCTGTTAAAGGCCCCTTCTATATCGAGAAATGCGGATCGCCTGATGTAGCTATCTAACAGTTTTTCTTGAATTTTTAGGAGGAAAAACCAAATTATCAAGAAGAATAAAGCCTGTATTAAAAATATCTTCAGTAAAGTCCATTTCAGGACCATTACTATTCTGGCGCACATTATGCAAAATATCTTCACATAAATTTTTGCAGAACAAATTCCATAAATCTGTTGGATCAGAAATTTCACAATAAGCATGATAGAAATGAGCTCTCTCATTTTTTGTGCGCTCTCAGAGACGGTGGCATCAAGCAATGTATTTATTTATTTATTTGTTTAAATCTATGAATTTTAATCCTTACAGACTATGATGCAATGAAAATTTAAAAAATACTTATGCCTAAAAGTAATCGGTGTACGTAGAAAGCAGACTTCAAAATGTTCATAAATTCAGCCCTTTTTATAGAATAATCAAGAGCAGCGGAATTACTTATTGAATTAAGCTCCCGAAGAGCACGCGTAATGGGAGCATTACCAGCGTAATTCGTTCTAAAATAATCGTAATAAAATGGAAAGGAATTTCTGAGAGGGCCTTGGGGAACATTAAATCGAATCGAATAACATTATACATGAATGATAAGCACAGTATAGATCTACTATTTTCCAAAGACTTGAGGCTTAAAAGTGCAGAGTAGGAAGGAATCGGCTCCGAAAAGTTTAACGGCCGAAGGGCATATTTAAGGAAAATTTTTTGAATTCTCACAATTTTACAAATGGCCGTTTGGTTGCTTGGTCTCCAAATGAAGACAGCATATTCAATATGAGATCTAACGTATGACGTGTAGAGCAGCTTAAAGGTATAGGGATTTGAGAATTTTGAAGCATTGCGCCGTACAAATCCGAGCATAGAATATGCTTTCGATGTTGCGTAATTAATGTGATTAATGAAGAAAACCTTTTGTCAAAAACGACACCCAGGTCTTTAATCTCATCAACACATTGAAGTTCGTAGTTAGATATACTGTATTTTGTAGACAAATTGTTGGTTGATTTTGAATAAACAATTTGGATGCATTTTTGCGTATTTAAAGAGAGACAGGAATGCAGGCACCATTGGTGAAGCTTATTTATGTCATCATGCAGCTTTACGGCATCTTCTTGCGATTAATAGCTGAGAATATTTTTAAGTCATCTGCATAAAGTAAACACTTTGCAAACGAAAAATAACTACTGATGTCATTAATAATAATATAAATAAAAGTGGCCCTGAAAACTTCCGTGGAGAACGCCAGAAGTCGCAACGAACGGACTAGACATTTTCCCATCAATGGTAAACAACGCAGTGTCTATTACTTAAATAGAAGGAATCCACAAAAGAAACGTTGAACGAAAGCCGATACAGCTTAATTTTTTTATCAGAACTGTATGAGGAACTCTATCAAAAGCTTTGGAAAGTCAGTGTAAATGCAATCAACCTGTAGTCCAGCAGAGAAAGAATCTGCACAGTATTCGCTAAAAACAGCAAGATTTGAAACCGTGGACCTATCAGCAACAAACCCGTGCTGGTGGGATCTTATAAGGGATTAAACGCAAAACTTAACTTGGCATTCACAGCATGTTCAAAAATTTTAGAGATTGTGGACAGCTTGGATGTTGGTCTATAGTTACGCACATCGTTCTTATTTCCACATTTGAAAACGGGCGTAATCGAGGTGAGCTTCCAGTCATCGATGAACGTCCCAGATGATAATGATTTATTGAAAATCACAGTCAACGGATAGACCAAGGCTGGACAGTTTTTTAACAGACAGAAGAAAATCCATCAACGTCAGTTTGGGATGAGGATTTAAATATAATAATAGCCTTACTAACATCCTCACAGGAGAGAGTAAGATTACCGAAGTTCAGGATACTAACGGCATCCAATGAAAAATAAAAAGCTTTATTATTATCATCCTGAGACAAATTTGACTTAAAAAACTCAGCAAATAAGTTCGTTGCCTCACTTAGAGATCGCGCAGGCTGATCATCAAGGAAACTCCAGAGGGTACACTGGAGGCACCTTTTTTGACTCTATATAGTTCCAAAAAGTTTTAGGATTCGAGTTAATATTCGACTCAATATTATGAATATAGTTATTGTACAGAGACTTATCTAAACGATTAAATATCTTTAAATAGTGCTTGTACTTAGCAAAGAATATATGATTCTTTGAGCGTTTGAAGTTACGCAAATATTTATTTTTTATGTTCTTCAGTTTTTTTAATTCTTTCGAATACCACGGAAGTTTATACGGCCTCTTTCGCTTTACCGGAATTTTATCCAAACAGTGACTAAATAGAATGGATTTGAACGTGGAGAAGCAGTTAGAGGTATCAAGTCCCTCCAGTAATTCGTCCCAGTTTATTTCTATTAAAAACTCGTTAAATCTAGGAAAATCGCACGAATTGAAATTGAACGTTAATCTGCTATCTGAAGTATCCGACGCATAATAATAACAACTACAAGTAATGACCAGGGGTAGGTGATTCCTATCCTTGGGAATAACTGCATTAGAGCATTCACTGACTTCACAATTATGTTGTCACTTATAAATACTGGATCCAATAATCTATTTAGGGCTTTAACACAATTACTAATTTGCTTTAAATGGACTCATAAATCATGAAATACAGTTCGTGATTCAAAGAAATATTATTAGGTGTGAGACGATAACTGGAAACATTTGTTGACCAGTGAATATTACAAAGGTTGAAGTCTCCAAGCACGCAGAGGTGGTCATCATTAAGGTTTCGTAAAACAAGTGAGATCACGTTATCAGCATGTGCTTTGTATACATCAAATGCGCTGCCTGGTGGAACATACGAGGCAAGCAGATATAGGGAGCCTTGTGCACCAGAACCAGAACCATTTATACACACGCAGATTTGGTCAAGCAGCGAGTCGTCATTGTTGAGCGGAAATAAAAATGAACGCAGCTGGCGCTTGACAGTAATTAAAACACCACCACCGCAAATGCAACCAGTTTTCCCAGCATCCCGATTCTTGCGATAGACATTGAAAGATTTGAGTCAAAGAACTCACTATCAAAAAATTTTTCATTGAGCCATGTCTCGATGAAGACAAAGATATCGTAATCCTTTGCGCACTAAAATTATACACAAGATCAGACTTGGTTCTCATGCCAGATACATTCTTCCATTGACTATCATCCTGCAGTAAATATCATGCCTGGCAAGCTGCTCGATATGTTGGATATAGTTGACCATCTACTCAAGGTAAATCAGTGAAGGATGTCGTCTTCGAACATGATGTAGTAGTAGTCTAAGATAAAAACATTCTGAGTAATTAGGATGTATGGTATAGGTATACGGTATACCCTACCCAACGCAGTTTATCGCTTAATTCCGGGCTGATAGGGACATTCTGTCCACGCTTTCTACGTTGCCATTTTTTATTAGTCCAAGTGTAATAGGCGGGTACTTCGGATTAAAGCATAGTCTTTGCAAAATCGTCAACGGAACAAATGGAAAAAATGATTTCAAAGTGGTTTGTGGTGGCTCCCAGCAGTACGTTTTCGACATTACTCGGTGTGAAATAAACCCTTTGTCCATTTTCTAAGTGAACAGATAGATGTACAACCGTTGGAAATCGCTCATGAATCGAAAATCCTAGTAATCTCCAAATACCTTTCTCATGTGCTTAAATATCTGCCATTCAAAAATTTTGCACTTCGTCCTCATTATCTTGAACGGAAAATGTCACTGCGTCGCTACCTTTTTTGACATACATACTAACAAATATATATTACTAGCCTTTACCCGCGGCCCCGCCCGCAAGGAGAAAATTAAATATATGAGCTATTCACTTTAGCCTGCTTATCAAGTTATCTGTTTAAAATTTTGTTTCTGGGTAATGCATTTATATTTGTAATTGAGTAAAAAAAGAACTAAATGAGCTGAGAACCTGATCCAGGAATATCTATAAAAAGCCACGAAAGCCCCGACGATATCACGGATGGATCCCTTAAAACCATCCAGAAATGCCCCCGAAGGGTCTTCAAAAGTTCCCGGAATAGACCCAAAAAAAAACCCGGAATAACAACGACACGATTCTAGACTTATCCAGAGAACCACACAGAAATGATCCCTGAAGGGTACCAAAATGATCCCGAAATAGTCCCGAAAAAGTTCCGAAATGACCCTGACGGGCTCCCGAACGGATCTCAAAACCCATCCAGAAAATATCTAGGAAAGTTCCTAAATTATCCCGACATAGTCCAGAAAACAGTTCCGAAATGACCCCGAGGGTATCCACGACGTATCGCGAAAACCATACAGAAATGATTCCGGAAGGGTCCCAAAATGATCCCGAAATAGTCCGGAAATGACCCCGATGGGATCCCTCACGGATCCAGAAATGATCCCGGAAGGGTCCCAAAACTATCCCGAAAAGGAAAAAAAGATCTCGAAATTACTCCTACGGCATCCCGGATGGATCCAGAAACGACCTCGGAAGGGCCCCCAAATTACCCTGATGGATCCGGCAAACCATCAAGAATTGATTCCGGAAGGGGTCCCCAAATGATGATCCCG
>JARSSU010040385.1:0-19247 GCA_029619165.1 Eurosta solidaginis
TATCTTTTATAATTATGTTATTATTCCGCTATCATCACTTTCATTCGATGATCCTTGTGGAATGGCCATGAGCATCACAGCAACACTACTGTGAAAGCTTGAAACAACTGGGGTATTCATTGACTCCTCAACATTATCGGGGACAGTACATTTAAAACTTCTAAGTCAGACTTTAATTTTTTCTTAGAGTATCTCCCTAAAACTGTTAACTAAATATCCGATGTATAAGCAACATTATTCATAAGAATCTCTATTCGTGGCTTCACGCGACTTCTTTTGTGTGTTATCATCCCTGAATCGCTCATCTTTGTAAGGGCTTCATGTGCTTCCTCATAAAGTTGACGAATAGGTAAATTGCTGATTTTGTAATATCAGCACTATGCACTAATAAGGTTTTTATGAACTGTAACAGGCATATCAGGACCATGGATAGAGATCTATGTATAGTTTTTTTAGTCCTCGACCGCAAATTTCTCAACCTTTGATATTTTATTGTACCCAGATGCGAATGCGCGAAGGAGAGAGTGTCGAATATTTTGATGAGCGTTAATCCTTCCCGTAATCTCAGAACTGCCTCGATTTTTCGAAAACCTACGACAGTGTTGCCGTCTTGGTATTGCCCGCAACCTGGTTTTTGTTTATCTACTATCATCAAGTACCTTTTAAATTTATTCCTGGATTTCGTTGAAACGTAGCTTTAACACTCTCTTTATCTGCCTCATGCCTAACTCCCATTTTTTTACTTTGGGCGGAAAAATCTTATCCATGAATGGGATTAGACACCAAACCAAGATTATCTCGGTAGGCGTAAAGTCCGATCTCATTATGATATCTTTTGGATGTGGCACACAGATATAACATTTTTGTGCGGAAGACGTTTGTCAGCAAAGCCTTGCAACTTTTCCGTCAATCATTGTCAGACAGCAGCCTATTGTGATTTACGGAACTTCGTATTCTCGAGTCATGTACTTTGTTGGCACAAGGCATTTATCTCCCTACACACTCTGTTCGTTTCCAAAACAATAAATCTTTTGTTCTTTAGAAAAATAAATTTAATTGGCACGACAATACATGGTAGACGAAGTCGAGAGATTCTGCCATATATGTGACCTATTCATCTGTAATTGAAGAGGAACGAACGAAAATATAAACAAAAACGCATCAGTGTCGGACTGCATGATAAACTTTTGCTTATATGTGCTATGGCCAGAGCTTCATACGCAACCCACTGTTTGTTAGAGTCTACGTCAAGTTTGTATGGTAATAAACTACAAAACTTCTTGATTTGCTTAAACTTACGCTCAACAGTTTTATCTAATACGGACTGCGACTTTAATTTCGCACAGTGTTTCACTCCACATCAATTTCATTTGGACTATCTTCTCCTTTAGCTTTTCTTAGACTATAAAATGATGGATAAATCTTATGCGCCTGCCTGATGCTCCTCCGAGTCGTTTTCGTACCATGAGTCGTCGACTGCTGTCTACGTAGTATGCTAAGCTTCTACCATTTGCTCAAGCATCTTGCATCATGGCTCACATGTCATCTTTTTGCCGATATTGTTAGTGGTTTTTCTGTAATGTTTTTTATAATGTTAGCAACATTTCTGTTTGCGAACATACGCGTTGATACGTTTGTCCACTTGAAGCCGTTGGGTTTTTCACTGCAGCTAAAAGTCCTTCTTTCGTCTTCCGGGGCTGGGGTTACCTGCAAAAGAAGTGGTTGGTTGGTCTGGTGGCATCTTTGAATCCACCGTTTTTGTAAATGTGAAGTCTGGACCCGAAAGCCACTCCGAGTTTTTATTCAAACAAATCGCTCCTGCCGATATTTGTAAGCTTAAACTTTTTATAGAATACTCGGCTGCTTCGCTTAAATCGTACTTAAGTACAACAAACTCAATAATTCTTATATCTGTTTCCTTCAAATGTTGACCCCAATGTCAAAAAAATCCGTTCTTGGTACGGTTATAACTAAACTGCTTTGTGTTGTTGATTTCCGACAGGGTGAATATTTGATGATTGTTGTGCTGCCATCTTAAGGGTCGTGATCGTTCTGATTTGTTATCAGTTTGTGCAGTATTTATATTATATTCAGGTATTGCGTAGATGCTACCAATGGGTTGTTTTGTGTAGCGTTCCTGGTGGTTATACCTGCATTAGGATTGCTTTGTATGTACTGTTTTTATGCCTTGGTGACTGGTGCGGTAGGTTGTGGCAGGTTGAAGTCAGTGATATTCGCCTTTTGCTGTTGGTGGTGCTCTTGTTGACCTTGCGCGTTTATTTTTGTGTGTGTTTTATGGCTACGTGTTTTGTTCCCTGTACCTGGAAATTGGTTTTGCCGTTTCTAGATCAGCTTTAAAGGTTCAAATATCTCTTCGGAGCTGGTACGTACATACATCCTATTTTATATGTAGAGATAACTAATCTACAAAAAAAATTAAAATAGATGTGCAAAGAATTCGCAATGGTTCTTTCTTCGGCTATTAGAGAATACTTGCGCCTATAAACATATGTAAAATTTAGCCCCGGACGTCCGCGGCTATATGTAACTTTTTTGACCCTAAGTTAAAAATATAGAGAAAAAATCCCTTTTCTTCTTAATAACGGAATGCTAAATATATTGAAAATACTCTAATTGCGAAAGAATTACTATTAAAAAATTTTACTTACCTTCGAGCATAGAATCCATCAAAAAATATATAAAAGTGTTCACTTAAAAGAAATATGAAGCTTAATATTCAACAAGAATTTTGCAAATTAATCAATACATTTACGTCCAATCCTGCCTTCTTACTTCAATTACTCAATATATATGAGCAAAAATATCAAAGAAAAGCAAGAATCCCGTTATGTTTGTGTTGTTATCTTTCATTTCTCATTACACTTTTCTTGGAATAAGAACTTTGTTTTTGTCCAGCTAGCTTGTTCTACACGAAACACTGTGCAGCGATCAGAGCACATCTTATCTCCGTAAGGACGCTTTGCGTGAGGTTCTATTTAAAAGCACTATTTCTCATTTGTATCAAAGGGAGAGGGATGTGACTATTTTACAAAAACAATACCAGTTTCACTGAAACCGCCAACAAAACATAATCTTTAACACATGATTACATACAATGTATATACTGTGTACAAAGAATAAAATAAGCGAGAAGGCAATTGGGATAAAGTTTACAACAACTAAGGCATTACGTGGCTGAATGCGTTTGTAACACTTCAACCATCGTAGGATTGCGGGTTCAAGTCCCACTCCCGGGAGAAAAGGCTTGAAGAGATTTACAAATATAATCGGAACAGCTGTCGCCTTGTCCGTCCGAGTTACGTTGTTTACATTTAACTTTATAATTCATATATTTTTGAAATCAGAACTGATTTAAGATTTTCATCAGATAATCCTCTGTATATATAATTAAAAAAGAGATACAACAACTTCAATTTTCGTCATATTTTGTAGATTTCTCTTACATCAATTAACAGTTCATACACTGCTGAAAGCGCCCTCTTTCTGACAAGATATAAGTTTTGTTCGTTGGCTAAACAGAATAAGTTATCGGCCATTATATGGATCAACTAATGGACTTGACAATTTTAGACACCATAAGATATGTTACTCGAACTTTCCGGAAAAATGTTGGTAACAGACCTATGTAACATCTGAAAGCTTTTTTAATTTCAAGTACTAGGAAATAATAAGGATAAGGGCAGGATCAATTTATAAATCCTCCGTTTTCTAAAGTGCTAATAAAAGTCTAAAACAAATTTATTAAAAGCAAAAGGACGTTATATTTTGTTAGTGTGTTTTGTGTTCCGGTTTGTGATGGACCTTATTTCGGAATCGCCCACATATAATAAACAAACAATTGCAAACAAATCTTATTTTGAAAAGGTATAGCAAAATGCGTCTTTTCATTTCGCTAGAATATCAATAAGACATTTGAATAACAAAAGGTAGAACAAATCCGTTTGTTCAGCTAATTAGAACAAATAAAAAACAGTATACGGTTTTTGTTTATGATTAATAATATTTATTGTAAAATCAAGACTCTTAATATCAGTTCACACATTAAATTTTAACATTTTTGATGAATTATTACTAAATTATAAGGTTTTATGTATTTTTCAAAATGTTATATATGTAAAAGTGGGCGTGGTTATCATCCGATTTTCTTCATTTTTAATAGCGATGGGAGATGAACGCCAAGGAACCCTTATGCCAAATTGCAATATTTTATTCTCAATATTTACTCAAGATATCGTGTGCAAATGGACGGACAGATGGAGGGGCATGGCTAAATCAATTCCTTCATCCTTTCATCCTCAGCATTTTGATATATGGAAGTCAATATTTATCTTGAAATGTTTTAACGAAAAACTGATTGGCCTCAGAAACTAGGTAATCCCATTCTGGCCAATTCTTGTAAATTTAAAAGAAGCATCAAGCAATTTGGCAGAGAAGCTCGGTCTTATTTCCTGGGAGATATTACGCGCCTTCTCTTCTTAGTTTTAATCTTTTTAGGTCTCTTCGTCCTCCTTCTACAAGGAACTTGTGCTCGCCAGAGAGTAGACTGCTAAAATATGACAAATTCTTGTAACAGGATGCTTCCCGACTTGATGAGGTCGGCAATTGTATTGGAAAGTTGTGAAACGATACGAGCCATATATGTTAAGTTCATTAATCCCTTGAATCTCATTCTAGTCTGTGGATCTCCTCAGAGTTGCCGAAGAAATAATGTTCAGGCACTCTTCAGGACTCCCACTGAGCAAAGCGTCTTGAAACGCAAATGATCAGCAATGAAAGATATCTAGCTTAGAATCGGTCACAACAATCTCGCCTCCTGCATCACCATACCGCAAGTAGCCAGCGAAATTTCGACTTTCATGCTACTCCCGTCTTCAATTTGAATACGAAAATAGTTCAAGACAATTAAGAGCGACGCCAGTCACACGCACTCTATCCATCTAAACATTGTTGAATTCAAACTGAATTATTACTTAATATACTGGGTAAATATTGAACACCTTCACTGTGAGATTCCTAGATTGATCGGTCAATATGCGGATGCTATTGAGTTCTAAACATAATACCAAGTGTTAATATATTACGCATTCAACGCTAATGAAGGTATTGTGAAAAGAATTCAAACGATTCCAACCAGAGGAATCAGTTGCACGGACTCTAGCTAATCCTTTCAAAGTCTAGTGAGCTTCTGCTAACTAAAGCTGCCGTAAACATTACTCCTTTGAAAGAAGTCTGTGTACTAATATTAATTGTAACCTCTACCGGTTACATGTAGTTCTCCATAAGGTCGCTATGCTTAGCATAACTCTGATATATCTTACCCTATTATAAAGTGCTGCCTATGCTAAAAGTCTTGCAACTACTCGTAGGTTGAGGATAAATTCAAAGGATTCAGATCCTCTTCTCTTATATTCACATAAATCACAGAAACCTGCCCAGATGAAATAAATTGTATGCATGCAGGATGAATGCATGCTAAATGCATGAAAAAGTATGTAATATTCATATCTTTTGAATTCTAAACATATTTATTTATACAAAAAGTATGTGCGCTATACTAGTGAAAAAGTATGAACAATTCATTGCTACCCGAGTTAAAAAAGTTGTATGCATGCATGAAATATGCATGCTGTATCAATGATCGTAGGTTGTCAAAATACACTTTTCTGAATTTTGTCTGGCCGTATATAATTTGGGGGCTCTTTGATTTTTCTTTATTGTCTTTAAAAATTTATTTGTATTAACAAAATGTACATACATACATATGTACTTGAAAAAAATTTTTTTTCGTAAAGAACTCCTGGACATGAATATCTGATCAGAGGTGGGCAACTTCAAGCAATAAACTTGAAATGTATGGAGTACTGATTACGACCGCCCACCGCTTGGCTGAGAATGTTTTACCGCTATTGAGCTGCTGTAAAGCCAATCTTCAGAATGGTGGGGTTTTGAATGAGCACATAGTTGGGGTTCATATAATCCAAGTTAATTGCTTCATGTTGCCCCATCTTCCATCACATCAATATTATTGTTATGGTTATTATATAAGTACAAGAAATTCCTTGTATAATGTTTTTAAAGTGCTTTTGTATGCATCGGCATTAATACAACCATATGCATACAGAATTAGTATAAAGGGAATAATAGAGTATGGATGATCACTGAGAAACTACACGTGTTAAAAACAAATAAACGTGTATTGATACTGGCACGCATACAATCATAGGTCCAATTCATGCCTCAACTATCGATGTTTTATGCATACATTTACAAATGGATGGTGAGTACCATAACCAAGTTGATTCCCAAGCTAAAAAGCCACGATATTGATAACGAACGCAACGTTGTCCATCGAAATCCCACCTTACGCCAGCTTGTCAGCCTCTACCGCTATTACCCCTAACAATGGGGCTTTGCAATTAGGACGTCCTAGAAGAAGATATTCAAAAAATGTATAACGACTTTCATGAGGATCGATTAGTAGACACTTACTTGGTGTATTTGGACATTGAGCTTGTGCCTGCTCCGGGAAGAGGCATACAACCACGATGAAGAAGAGGGCGACGAATTTCATGTTGAAGGAGTTAAACAATTTATCTGAAGTAGTTTGTGGGTTGGTATTGAGTTGTAGAAGCTTTGGCTGTTTAATAATCTTAATATATAAAAAACACGTGTCACACAACTGAGGCCAATGGACTCCTAAACTACTGAACCGATTTTGAATTTGTTTTGCACCCCGTGTGTATTTTGATCTAACTTGAAATATAGAATAGGTGACTGTGTGACTAGGGTCTCGAGATATAGGCCAAAACGTGGACCCGGGTACCCCTAGAGTGTGTTTATAGAATATGGATATCAAATGAAAGCTGTTGATGAGTTCTTTAGTAGAGGGTAATTTTCATACCCCTGAGTGACTAGGGTATGCCAAAACGTTGACCCGGGTACCCCTAGAGTGTATTTATAGAATATGGATATCAAATGAAAGCTGTTGATGAGTTCTTTAGTAGAGGGTAATTTTGATACCCCTGGGTGACTAGGGTATGCCAAAACGTGGACCCGGGTACCCCTATAGTGTGTTTATAGAATATGGATAACAAATGAAAGCTGTTGATGAGTGCTTCAGTAGAGGGTAATTTTCATACCCCTGTGTGACTAAGGTCTCGGGATATAGGCCAGATGTGGGCCAGTGAATGCCTAAACAGTGTTTTATACAATACGGATATGAAATGAAAGCTGTTGATGAGTGCTTTGGTACAGAGTAATATATTATCCAGAGACGGACTGGGACTGGGATTAGGACTAGGGCTGGGACTCAGACTCGGAGTGGGACTGGGGCTGGGACTGGAATAAATATATACCATCCTCTGGGACAGGCAATAGGGGATGCAGAAGAATGAGAAGGAATTGAGAGAAGAGAAAAGAGAGAAGAGAAAACAGAGAAGGAGATTGAGAATGAGACGAAGATGGAGATAGATGGAGCGAAAAAGGCGGGCGGGAGGAGTGAATAAAGGATTAGGAAAAAGTGAAAAGGGGGGCAGGGCAGAGTCAGACGGAAAAGGCTTATTAAAATGTATGCAGATAAGCCAAATTTAGGGCAGGACAACGTCTGCCGGGTCTTCTAGTTGAAGTAATAATTTAGTGTAAATTAAAGGGTTTTATATGAAACTTTTTGGACTTGCGAATTATTGATGAATCAGATGTCTGTTTGGGATTCCCAAGGTTCTGGGTATTCAACAGGAACTGTTTGGTTAGCATTTCATTTCTCTCCCTGATAGGGAGTATTCTCGCCTCATTATGTAGATGGTGTTCTGGGGACAATAAGAAGACAACCCGTGGCGGTTCTGAGGGCAGTATTTTTTCAGGTCTGTAGCTTCTTCAGTGAGTGGTCTTTATGCTTGGCAACCATATTGGGGACGCGTAGCATGCAATCGGCTGCCCAATTGCTTTGTAAGTGGTATGAGCGTTTCTTTATCTTTTCCCCAAGTACTTCCAGCAAGAGATTTGCGGATTTTATTACGGCGCTGGATTTCTGGTACAAATGCCGCCTGCATTCTTGCCAAGATCCTAATCGAAACTCACACACAAGATTTTTGGGTGTAAGACAGTCGGTAGCGTAGTGCCATTGACGTGGATATTCAAATTGTCGACATTTGGGACGTCTATGTTGTAAATAAAGTCGCCGATGATTTAGTCGGTGATAATGTAGACAATTACAATATTGTCTAATAACCTCTGTCGTTTCTGCTACCGAACACATTCTTCTCGAATGTGATGTCGTAGCAAAAAGAATACTAAGGATACTTGGATCGCTAAAACTGGATAGTAAACTCATACACTCTCTGGATTTCCGCAGAGAGCATGGCATGGATGAGTTTTTGCGAAAAGAATGAGGTCACATAGACCTATAGGTCGTAGTGCATTACATCACAACAATCTATCTAACTTCCCTTCTTTTTATAATCGACGGCTGACTGTAATATGACCCTATGTCGGCCGCAAGTTCACAATGTCTACAAACCGGAAACCGTATGTAATTTCTTTGAAATCCCATTTTGAACTTATTTGTATCACTTTGATATAGATTATATACTTAATCGATGACTTATCGGTTTGTTATTTCTTTTAGACGAGTTATCGGTTCGTTATCAAATAAAGACGAGATATCGATTTGTAATCGATAACAATTGGGCGTAAAAAAAGCTATCAGTTTGTTATCGAAAATTATAGATTTGTTATTGGAGTTTAACCGAATGGGTTTCGACAAGTTATCTTCTTGCTATCGATTTTATCAATCAGATACTGATAAATCCTAAACATAAAATCAATAACCCGGCGATAACAAGCAGTGATATGAAGCCAACAACTAGCCGATGGCTCGGCGATAACATGCATAACATGCTGATAACAAAGCCAAAACACGACGAAAATTTCGCTATCCGTAATAAGTCAACAGAGAAATGACTCATCCATATTGGTTGGCAAGAAAGTACGAAATCATTCAAAAAGATGAATAGGCGATCCCTTAAGATATTCACTTTCATTGCCGCAAGATTTTCGTTTTGAGATTCATTATTTGTGGATCTTCTTGTTCTTGTAGCAATAAAGACACTCAGCGAAAGTTTTGGGGAGTGTTCTCAATGTTGATATTCCCGAGATATTCGGGCTTGTACGTTAATGGTGCTTTTTTTCCAGAACGTACGGATCTATATCTGGCAAAGGGCCATCAACATCGATAGCGCCTCCCTCAAATCCCTCGTGGACTGTCTTTATCACTACAACAACATCTCAGAAATGATCTAATATGACAATATTAAACCTTCTAGGCCATTCCGTCCTAGTTTTATGAGGAATTTAGGGTCTCACCAGAGCCTCGGCTGCTAAAGAAACAGGATTCTGACTTCTACGGTGGGAAGGACTACACCTCGCCGGTAAAAGATATAAGTGTTCAATTAATGGTAGGAAGCTTAGTAGGATATACCCAACATTGTTGTCTGCGTAGCTCGACAGCTCTCCATCTCACCTCCTCTCTCACTCAAGCTACTTATTTGTCTTCCTCTCCCTCCTCTTTCTCCTACTCACTTCTTCCTGTATTTCTCTCTCAACTTCGAATCTATAGTTTTTCCTCCTTTACGTGTAACTTTCATCTTCGTCTTCCGTTTCTTCATCCTCCTATCTCCTTATTTTGGTTACTATTATTAATTCCTTCCTCTGTTTATTCGATGACCTTTTCCCTTTCCCTATCATATTCATGTTTATATGGTTATATTTTTATTTCATATTCATTTATATTTCTCCTCCTTCCCCTGCCCCAATTGATGTCTATTGACTTTAAAATCTCTATATATTATTTCACAAGTATAGCGCTCACGCTTCCAAAATTATTTATAACATATTTCACGCCAGCGCGCAGTGTTTCGTGTAGAACAAGCTAGCTGGACAAAATTATTTTATGAGATTTTCCGTTTCATATGCAGTCATTTATTACAACTACGTCATTTTTTCAACCATATAATCTTTTTTTTATTTTTTTCCAACATTTACTTCATATGCAAATTAAAGTTTATGTTGAGTTAATTGAGTTTTTAAAAAACTCTTGCATTTTATTTCAATGCCGCTCAAAAACTGACTAAGCTTTACATTTTACTCTTATTTATAACTTACAAATAGTTTACAATAGGAATATTGAATAGGATGTTTATCTTAATACGATACCTTAGTAATTTTACTCCTGGCATTGCATCAGCTGGCTAACGCAATGTCAGTATGTGGGAATGGAATGTTACAACAGATTCCGTAAATAAATCAAATAGCAATGTTTAAACAATTTGTTTATATTTGCCACCTGATTTGAGTGGAGTCATGTTCCTTAACTCCCCCCTTTCTTCAGATGAAACGTCCCTGTTTCATTCAGTGAATTAGTTAATATTTCAATTTGAGAACTCAAGTTTTTAAATATCTTTTCATTAATTTCAGTTTGTTTTCTTTGCTTAAATATTTTGTATTGATTAGCAGCTTTGACTAATACTATTATCATAAATATAACTGTTACTATTATTAAACCTATCCAAAATATGGGTTTTGATTTTATTTCACCTTTTATGACATCAATAAAGCTTATATTTTCAAATTTTAAATTTAAGTCTTCAGATTCTATATATTTAACAATTTCAAAGCTACTGAATTTATTATTTTTTACATATTTCCATATTTTTGCATCTGTGTTCTCATAAGTTACATTGTCAATCTTTGACTGATTTTTAAAAGTTACGAGATAAACTCCATTTACATTATGATTGTCAACAGTATGATTTCCTGAAACTAAAATAACACCATCTTTTATTACATCAATTTCTTTATTCCTTTCTTTAATTTTTATACATCTAGTCGTTTTTCCTAACAAAATATCCACTAAACAAGAATTTGAAGATTTTATTTCACAATATACATTCACTATTTCTTTCTTACAATTTTTAACATTAACATATTGATTCTCACATTTTGCAATCTCTTTTTCGATAAATAACTTACCATCTTGCTTAGCTATTGCTCTTACTTCGTAAAATTTACAATCTAAAAAAATTTTTGGATACCTAATATAAATAACTATTAAATCTTTATTCTGTAATATTTTAAAATTAGAAATATCTATTAAATCTGTCACACTCAATCGTCCATGTTCGTTTGCAATAATGTCTCTAATTTCATCTAAATGTAAAATTGCTGGATTCAAAATTCCTAATTTTCCTAAAGTTATTGTATGAATAATATTCTGTAATTCATTTAGTAAAAATTTATTCCTACGTTTCCTTAGTTGTGTAGCATGATCATTTTTATTTGCGTTTTTTATTGTCTCTGATAATTGAGAAATAACTTTAAATACTTCTGAATTTGTCATAAATTGTTTGTTGTTATTTAAAATTAACTCGTTTAATTTATTATTTACCAAAACTAAATCGTCGTGATCCGGGGTACCGGCTATCCACTTCCATAAAGTCCCTAATTCATTAATTCCTCTTTTTAAACGTCTCTCCGTTTTTTTTAATTGCCCTAACAACGTCTGTATTAGCTCTATTTCTGGGTCCATATTGATATGAAACTCGTCACGTATGTCAATTTCCCTAACATTATCATAACCTAAATTTTTGTTGTAATCCTCCTGATCTAGTAGTAATATTTCGGAAAAATAAGTTAAATTTGTAACATGGAAAAGGTCACCAAAGTCGTTGTATAATGCTACGTCTCCATCTTCTATTAATACATAATCTTCTCTTGTATAATCGATTATATCCGTCCCTACTATAGTAATTAATGCCAGAAATATGATTAACTCCATTTCCTGTAATTAAAGTTAAGATTTAATGTTATCTTTATGTACTATTCTATTCCTATAATTGATTCTAACTTTATTTCCTAAATCTTCCTTTACCACTTGCTTTTTAAATCTAGGTTTTAGCTTATTTCTCTCCCCTATAATCTTTTCATATATAACATCGCCACGTTGGTATGTTTTACTAACCCTGTTTCTATTTTCCCTATCTAACATTTTATTTTGCGCAGTCAAAAGCTTTGACCGAACTGCATCAAGTGGCACTTTATTAAAAAGTATTTGAAATGGTTTTTCTTCTATTACTGAGTGAATCGTTTTATTGTATTGATGCACAGCACGATATATCGACTCAGCAAAACTTATTAAATTATATTCGTGTTTAATGCAACGCGCGATTTCTATTACGGTCGAATGCACTCTTTCAACTTGTCCATTAGTTGTGCTATGACCTGGACTACAAAAAATAATTCTTATTCCTAATCTTTGCATTAAAGATTTAAACTGCATTGTAATAAACCCAGGTTCATTATCAACCGTTATTTCCTTTAACTCAGGAAAACTTTGGATAACTTCCATTACTTTTTCCTCCAAATTAATTTTATCTTCAATTTGCTTTACTACCAAATATTTAGAATATGCATCAATGCAAGTAATAAATTTCAAATGTTGAGCATAAAAAATATCAATATGAACTTGTTCTCCCTCTCTTTCCGGTATTGGAACTTCCCCAATTGGAATCTTTTTCGGATGCCTGTCGTATTTATTCCTGTTACATACTTCGCAATTTCTTGAATATTGTTTAAATTGCTTATACATTTCGGGCCAATAGTACTGATCTTTGGATCGCGGGTTCGAATCGAGCTCAAGGCCTAACAATAATTTTGTATCATTATTATTGTTATGATAATGGATCTATACAACGAGCTTTGGCAGTTGTCTAAAATTTTTCTTTCTTCTATTCTAATTTAAAAATTTTTTCAATTAAGAAAAAATTTATCATAACAATAATAATGATAAAAAATTATTGTTAGGCCTTGAGCTCGATTCGAACCCGCGATCTTAAAATCAGTAGGCCGATATAACAACAAAAATTGTTAATACATCCCAGAGCACGGGGAAAAAAGTGTCAATAAATTATGACACTATGGCGGCATTGCCAACAAACAAGTCCAATTTTCACAGCCATTCTGCAACAGATGTCGCAGTGTTGTGAATATCAATTGGCACGAAACAGAATAGAAGTAGGATTAATGAAGACAAACAAAAAACCGCTGTGATGGCTGAATGGTTATAGCAGCGGCGCCTAAACGTTGCCGATGAAGGAATTTAGCAGTTCCCGAAATGGATCTATACAACGAGCTTTGGCAGTTGTCTAAAATTTTTTCTTTCTTCTATTCTAATTTAAAAATTTTTTCAATTAAGAAAAAATTTATCATAACAATAATAATGATAAAAAATTATTGTTAGGCCTTGAGCTCGATTCGAACCCGCGATCTTAAAATCAGTAGGCCGATATAACAACAAAAATTGTTAATACATCCCAGAGCACGGGGAAAAAAGTGTCAATAAATTATGACACTATGGCGGCATTGCCAACAAACAAGTCCAATTTTCACAGCCATTCTGCAACAGATGTCGCAGTGTTGTGAATATCAATTGGCACGAACCAGAATAGAAGTAGGATTAATGAAGACAAACAAAAAACCGCTGTGATGGCTGAATGGTTATAGCAGCGGCGCCTAAACGTTGCCGATGAAGGAATTTAGCAGTTCCCGAAATGGATCTATACAACGAGCTTTGGCAGTTGTCTAAAATTTTTTCTTTCTTCTATTCTAATTTAAAAATTTTTTCAATTAAGAAAAAATTTATCATAACAATAATAATGATAAAAAATTATTGTTAGGCCTTGAGCTCGATTCGAACCCGCGATCTTAAAATCAGTAGGCCGATATAACAACAAAAATTGTTAATACATCCCAGAGCACGGGGAAAAAAGTGTCAATAAAATTATGACACTATGGCGGCATTGCCAACAAACAAGTCCAATTTTCACAGCCATTCTGCAACAGATGTCGCAGTGTTGTGAATATCAATTGGCACGAAACAGAATAGAAGTAGGATTAATGAAGACAAACAAAAAAACCGCTGTGATGGCTGAATGGTTATAGCAGCGGCGCCTAAACGTTGCCGATGAAGGAATTTAGCTGTTCCCGAAATGGATCTATACAACGAGCTTTGGCAGTTGTCTAAAATTTTTTCTTTCTTCTATTCTAATTTAAAAATTTTTTCAATTAAGAAAAAATTTATCATAACAATAATAATGATAAAAAATTATTGTTAGGCCTTGAGCTCGATTCGAACCCGCGATCTTAAAATCAGTAGGCCGATATAACAACAAAAATTGTTAATACATCCCAGAGCACGGGGAAAAAAGTGTCAATAAATTATGACACTATGGCGGCATTGCCAACAAACAAGTCCAATTTTCACAGCCATTCTGCAACAGATGTCGCAGTGTTGTGAATATCAATTGGCACGAAACAGAATAGAAGTAGGATTAATGAAGACAAACAAAAAACCGCTGTGATGGCTGAATGGTTATAGCAGCGGCGCCTAAACGTTGCCGATGAAGGAATTTAGCAGTTCCCGAAATGGATCTATACAACGAGCTTTGGCAGTTGTCTAAATTTTTTCTTTCTTCTATTCTAATTTAAAAATTTTTTCAATTAAGAAAAAATTTATCATAACAATAATAATGATAAAAAATTATTGTTAGGCCTTGAGCTCGATTCGAACCCGCGATCTTAAAATCAGTAGGCCGATATAACAACAAAAATTGTTAATACATCCCAGAGCACGGGGAAAAAAGTGTCAATAAAATTATGACACTATGGCGGCATTGCCAACAAACAAGTCCAATTTTCACAGCCATTCTGCAACAGATGTCGCAGTGTTGTGAATATCAATTGGCACGAAACAGAATAGAAGTAGGATTAATGAAGACAAACAAAAAACCGCTGTGATGGCTGAATGGTTATAGCAGCGGCGCCTAAACGTTGCCGATGAAGGAATTTAGCAGTTCCCGAAATGGATCTATACAACGAGCTTTGGCAGTTGTCTAAAATTTTTTCTTTCTTCTATTCTAATTTAAAAATTTTTTCAATTAAGAAAAAATTTATCATAACAATAATAATGATAAAAAATTATTGTTAGGCCTTGAGCTCGATTCGAACCCGCGATCTTAAAATCAGTAGGCCGATATAACAACAAAAATTGTTAATACATCCCAGAGCACGGGGAAAAAAGTGTCAATAAAATTATGACACTATGGCGGCATTGCCAACAAACAAGTCCAATTTTCACAGCCATTCTGCAACAGATGTCGCAGTGTTGTGAATATCAATTGGCACGAAACAGAATAGAAGTAGGATTAATGAAGACAAACAAAAAACCGCTGTGATGGCTGAATGGTTATAGCAGCGGCGCCTAAACGTTGCCGATGAAGGAATTTAGCAGTTCCCGAAATGGATCTATACAACGAGCTTTGGCAGTTGTCTAAAATTTTTTTCTTTCTTCTATTCTAATTTTTCAATTAAGAAAAAATTTATCATAACAATAATAATGATAAAAAATTATTGTTAGGCCTTGAGCTCGATTCGAACCCGCGATCTTAAAATCAGTAGGCCGATATAACAACAAAAATTGTACTGATCTTTGATTTGTTTTAAGTTTTCTCTATAATTGCGGTGTGCGCGATTATGAGTTTGTTCTATAATAGCCGCTTGGGTCCTCCCTATTAGTAATATCATTAGGGAAAGATCTAGAATGCATAAATTTTGTCGATGGGTAAGTTTTCTCTTAAGACATGTTTAATTCCATAAAGCACCTCTGGTGTGCAGTAAATTGCGGTAACCAATTTTGGGTTCAAATATTCTGTCAAAACCGAAGGAATATTTTCAGGTTGATCATATTCGATCAAAAAGCGTTTGTTATTAAATGGAAATATGGCTTCTAAGGCTGTAATTCTAGCACCCTTATCAATAAGGATTTGCTGTTTGAAATGATTTAATGGTTTTTTTTGTTGCAGCAATTTGACATTCATCACTACTTTCTGCAGAATGTTGTGTATTAGTTAAAGAGTCGCTTGAGTTACTTTCATCATTTTCCGACTCTGTTACATTATTTAAAATTTGCCGGGATAAAGCATCTGCAACCACATTTATTGCACCTGGTTTATAAATAATTTTTGGGGAAAACTCCTCAATAAATGCCCTCCATCTTTTCATTTTGATATTTGGATTTCTTTCAGAAATTGTAAATGATAATGGTTGATGGTCGGTGTGAATCTCCAAATCTCTCACCGAATAAAGGTAATTTCGTAAATTCTTCAATGCCCACACAATGGCAAATAATTCCTTTTCATTTGTCGCATAGTTTTTTTCAGTCGTGGTTAATGTTTTTGAAATAAAAGTCACTGGTCTCCCCTCTTGAGATAACACAGCTCCTACGGCTACATTTGATGCATCTGTTGTTAGAACAAATTTTTTTGTAAAATCTGGTTGTATCAATTCTATCTGCCGACACAACAATCCCTTTAGTTTTTCGCAAGCAGCTATTGCCTCTTGGTCTAGATTGACAATAGTTTTTTTTGATTTAAATTGGGAGATTTTACCATTTTCCCCTTGTAAATATTTTGTAATTGGTTTTGCTATTTTAGCGTAACCTTCTATAAATTTCCTATAATATCCCGTTAAACCTAAAAATCCTCTAACCTGACGTAGAGTTCTTGGTATTGGATAATTTTTTATTGCTTCTATTTTCTTTGGATCGGTTTTAATGACCTTATGAGATACAATGTATCCCAGAAACTCAACTTCTTGCTCGATAAACCTAGACTTTTCTAGAGATATTTTCATATGGGCCTTTTTTAGTACTTCTATTACCAATTCTAAATGTTTCAAATGATCCTCCAAATTACGTGAATATACTATAATGTCATCAATATAGACATGACAAAACTTCCCGATATATCCATGCAAAATATTATTCATAGTCCGCTGGAATATGCTGGGCGCGTTGCGAAGGCCAAAGGGCATCCGCACATACTCATACTTCCCGTTATTAACAGAGAAAGCCGTTTTTTCAATATCCTCTTCTCTCATTAATATTTGATGAAATCCAGATTCGAGATATATCGTTGAAAAATATTTTGATTCCCCCAAATTTGAAAGTATGATCTCTGGATTCGGCATCGGATATCTATCCGGAATGGTTTTTTCGTTTATTTTTTTAAAATCAATCACTAAGCGTAGCTTAGGACTTCCATCCTTATTAATTCCCTTTTTTGGAACTACCCAACATGGAGAGTTATATGGACTCTTAAAAAAAAATAAATGTAAGGCGCGATAACCTCCGAAGAGATCTAAGGCCGAGCTTCTCTTCCAATTTGCGTCGTGCTCCTCTTGATTTTCCCTACAAATCGGCCGGACGGGACCTACATGTTTTATGCCGACTCCGAACGGCATCTGCAAGGCAGATGAGTTTTCACTGAGAGCTTTTCATGGCAGAAATACACCCGGAGTGCTTGCCAAACACTGCCGAGGGGCGACCCCGCTTAGAAAAATTTTCTTCTAATTGAAAAATTTTATTTCTAAAATTTTGATGTTGCTTTGCCCGGGAGTTGAACCCAGGGCATACGGTGTGATAGGCGGAGCACGCTACCATCACACCACGGTGGACTCTTACTTTCCCTTATAATCCCCTTCCGCAATAGACTTTGGACTTCTTCATTAACAAAACCATTAACAGACATTGGATATGGATATTGTTTGGACCAAATGGGTCTTTCCTCATCCATGCGAATTTCTGCTCTAACATCTGTGTTGAATGGTAATCCAAATCAACATCTTCATGTTCTTTTCTTATAACATCAATTATCTTCTGACGAAGATTTTTTATATTGCCCTCTTTTGGGCTTATTTTATTATTTGGAATTTTGCTGGTACATTCTTCAGCTGGCGCTGTGGAACGTTCTTGTTCCACATTTATTCTATTTTTTATATTATCTGTACTATTGTCGGTATTACCATCGGCTGGCGCTGTGGAACATTTTTGTTCCACATTTGTTCTATTTTTTATATTATCTGTGCTATTGCCGGTATTACCGTCGGCTGGCGCTGTGGAACATTTTTGTTCCACAAAGTTCACTTTATCAACCTCACTTTCTTTTTCACAACTGTGCTTCATAGCACTCCTTTCCCCAAATTCATAAATTTTCCCAATTCTATTAACAATTAACTTCTGGTTTTCCAGATCCACTAAAGCGTTGACTTTCCGCAATAAATTATAACCTATAAGGAGATCTGACTCCAAGCTATCAATTTCGTAAACAATCTCCTTAACACCAAAACAGATGAATTTCATGGTAAAATCTTATTATTGTATAACCATTAATGGTTTTTATCCTCTTATAAATATCCAATTCTTTTGGATTCCTATAAATTCCCTTCCTGATGTAACAGGATGTTGCACCTGTATCCACTAAAATTTCAAAATCTTTTTTTATAGCTTGGTCATACAGATATATATATGGCAAGCTTACTGCGGGTGGCTTTGCGAATATTGCAAACCAAATTGTGACCTCATTTGATTGGCATTTAACTCTTGAGCCTTGGCAAGCGCATTTGGCAAATCCTTCGGTGCCAAGGTAAACAATATTTGATCTAATGGGTGATTTAAGCCCAGTTATAAAGGTCCGCAGAGCAGTGGCTCTGTTTTTAGAGTTTAGCTCTTTAGTTATGGGTGAGCTTGTCCCATGAGTCATTATGGTCTTATTTATGAGAAGCGTCAACTTCTCGTAACCTCATTATAGAAACCTATCAGGGATTTCGATCCCTGTCTCAGGACACTCATCTCCTGTTCGATTATATGGCTTGGCCTTTTGTCAGCAAAAGGCAAAGTCCAGACGACTTAAAAATTGCGTCGAAATTCAAAACTGTCCGTGATTGGTCAGCATATCATTGGCCTCACGGGTAATTTTATTCCTTAAATTGTTAACGCCGCGAAATATTTCCTACTTCCCCTTGTGTACAAGGACATGGAATTATTGGCTGCTTCGCGCCAACTTACATAATATTTATCTTACCCCCAAACTCAGGCAAAGATTTGATAACGTCTAAAGGTTCGTCACAATTTATATTTGAATCTATTTGTTCGGGTACAAACTCGGTCACAGCATCACTGGTGTTGATGGCCTGTATCTGTCGCCTCATTTGCTCTACTTCCGTTCGTAATGATGCCGTACTGGCGGCAATCAATCTAGATATTACATCCATATCAGTGGTACTATTATTACTATTTAGTGACATTTTTGTCAAATCTTCTATCATTTTTAAAAATTAAT
>JARSSU010040386.1:0-30946 GCA_029619165.1 Eurosta solidaginis
GAGTTATTACCGGTATCATCATAGGTCATTGCGCTATCGCACAAATACTCTGACTGTGGCGCTTAACAACAAGCACTCTCTGCAAAAGCTTTTAAAAAGGAAAAGAAAAGGAGTCCATTCCAGTCACCTGTTCTGCCGTTGTCCAGGACAAAAAAAAACAGCCGCCAGAGGTGGGGAAGGTGTTCTTTTTCAGTTTTTTCTTAAGTCCATCTAGAAAGCATGTGGTTCGTGGAGGTACCACTAGTAAGTAATCTGGTTTGGACGAATGTGCCGCCCGCCGTGGGAAATTTCCAAACACGTCCCCTTAACCTTACCTTACCTAGCCTTTTTTTAAATCTTCTTTCACATTAGATGGGCTCTTTCGTTGCAGGAAATTATCAAATTCTTTTGTTCTTTGCATTTAGAAAAAACCAGCTTTTGCGTATTAGCCTACCATATACTACCTCACCATACCAACAAGTGCTACACAATTGAAATGTCATTTAAGCTAACCATTCAAATACGCGTTAAAGGACTGATCCTCGCTTGTTTCAGCTCAGCTTTCAATCTACAAAAAGTTAATTTTTTTTGTGCGGAAAAGTAATTCGAAGTAGCAAGTGGAATCTTTACAGCGTTTCAGGCCACTTCGGTAATCCAATTTTCTAAATTCTAAACAACCAATTAACGCACTATTTAACTTTCATACAAGCTTAAGCTTTCGGTTTTGATTTTGTCCTTTTTATTGAAACTGCTTTGAAAAGCTATTCAAGTTAGTCAAATAACCATTTAAAGTAATTGACAAACGGAAAACTTTCCGAAATCGGGTCGATATGAATTTCTTTTATTGAGTATTTGCTTTTGCTCGCTTACTAAATTCTATTTTTTAACCACATCAATTCATAACTACACACACACACACACACACACGCACACTTACACGCATATGCAAAATGAAGTAATAAAGCTTGATTACGCTACGTCGAGACCCAACCCAAAGTGTTCCACTTGAGTTGTCGTCAACTGAACTGCATTGAACTTATGGCATACATGCACATAAACGAAATATGTGTATACATATACATATTTGTTAAGTCCTTGTCGGTATGCGTGTAAGTTAATGGAAATGCAACAACACGTAATATATTGTTGCATTTGCGGTTTGATGGCAAAGACAATACCACTGTGCAACATAAAACCATTGCAGCGAATATGTGAGCAGCAGTAGGGCAGGTCAGAGTCACGACGTTGGTATTGAACAATATTAAAATAACAACAACATAGGCAACTAGAAAAATAACAAAGTCAAGCAACAACAATAAATTGCAAGAGCAATAAATTTTAGTATAAATAAAGTGTTTGCAACGGGGAACAAGAAAGTGTAAGCTCGTGTCAAAGCAATTGGTGTTATATTTATGCTATAACGCACGCCTACATGAAAAGGGGTGATAAGTCGAAAAAGTGAAATTCTGAAGTAATGTATACTACCGGCTTCCATAATCCAATATCTACTGTATGTACACTTTATTAAATAGTTTAGCGAGCTATTCACCCAGAGAGGGCTTGATAAAAATTCAAAATTCCATGACGCATTTTGCACTTTGAACGCTGTTTTGGTCTATGTGAGCAATATAGTGATTTCTAACTAGAATCATAAACATTTTATTCCAAAGCTTACTTTTGCTATTACGAAACGTATCCGATCATATCATGGTGGGTGTACAAAGTCCAATGGATCATGTGGTCTAATTGCGCAAACATCTTCTTAACAAATGCGCAGAATCATATCTCAGACGTTTATGCAAAACTGGTATTGGACACAATTATATTTATTCAATTCAATCTTTTAAGGTCTATGGCCAGGGAAGCGCTATTTTTAGAATACGCCAATATCGCTCACGATTTTTTTTTAACTAATTTCACTCCTGAGAAGTCTAAAAGCTCTAATTTGGTTTAAATTGAAAATAGATACTGTAACGAATGTTAGCAGCACTGAGCGATGCTATCGTCTATAAGCCGATGCTAAGCAGTGACGTGAATTCACATCCATAGATCATTCATTATGTATCTACATAAACGAAACAATAATTGCGTCTACACATATGTACCATGTACGTATACGAACAGCGGAGAGCCAATGCACAAACACATGCATATATCTGAGATACTCCTATAAGTATGCAATGAGAAAAACTATAAAATTGTGCAATTGTAGTTACAGCTGAGAAGTTTGAGAGCTGCTGGACTAGTAGATTCTGGAAGCGCCTAGAAGATACGAAGGTTGAAAATCAAAAGAGTATAAAAGGTCGACAATTGTAGAGGCGCTCGGAATTCAGTTTGATTTGAGTTGTCAAGCAGTTACGACTAAGACGATATCTAGCAAGCAATAGCAGTATTATTTTGAAAGTCAGTTTCATTTAATTATCATATAAGCTATTCGTTGCACAGTTTGAGTGCTATTGTTAAGTATTTTAATAAAGGCCATTTTTCCAATATTCATATTGGAGTTATTATTCAACAGTTTAGGCGATACGAACCTAGCAAAAGGGCAAATAAGAGGATTTGAAGTAAAATCGTTACAATACGTTTATGTTCATTTGGGCCCCAATGGACTTACCACCGCATTAAATATAACATATTCGGCTTCTTTGCCGCAGAAAAAAAACTAATTTTTAGAGTCTTCGAAAATTTCGATATTAAAGTTTTAATGAAAATTTTATCAACTTTGTATTTATTTATTCTAGGCTGACGACAGAGGGTAAGGCGAGAGGCATTGCTATAATATAAAGGCAGACAGCTATGCAATTTTTTTCTTATGGGAAATTGTAAATATGCAGAGTGCCAGAAACGTTTGAAGCAGGCATGCTTAAACCACGAAACGATATCATTCGGTTACGATAATCAACGTTAATAAACGAAACGAAGTCATTTCGTTTCGTTTATTAACGTTAAGATCGTCAAATTAACGAAATGATTTCGTTTCGTTTCTGCCATATCAAAACGAAATCAAATCGTTTATGTGTGATTATTAATTTCAAACTATGCTGGCAAAGCTGATTGATGGCGGAGTCATTAAAGGTGAAAGCATTAGACCAAGCTGATTGCAACTTTTCTCATGAATTTTGACAGTACGAACATTTCTCAAAGTATTTTGACATTACCACCAACGAATTACACAAACAAATTACATAGAGTTTGTGTGTGTATGTGCGCTCGTTGTTGCCACCTTACGGCTTCACCATTGCTATAGCATTGCCAGCACAATTCAAACATAAAGTATCACGTTTTGTTAGCGTTTTTAACGTTAACGAAAGCTTTTCGTTTCAGTTAAAAACGAGATACAATTTATTTTGATAATTCCTTATCGATAATATTCGAAGTGTTTCAACGGAAACGTGGAAATTTTTTGATAAAAACGATTAGCTTAACGTTAAGGTGCATCCTGGTTTGAAGCTTGTAAATATAATTGACTCTCGCCTAACATAGCTAATAGAGAGCACTTTGCCGTCAGCGTAAAGGACCAAGCTTTATATTTGAATGCATTTTATAACTTTTTCTTTTGAGAATTTCTAATTTTTTTTACTTTTCGATATCGAAAGAATGATAAATGAATTATTATTAGACATTTTGAGTGAACATGACTGCCTTGCCATATATGGAAAGTAGAATTTTTTCATACAAGAAATCGAAATTTAAAAAAAATCTTCGGAAACTTCGACATCGAAAAAGTTTTAGTCTTCGAAAATTTTGTTATCGAAACCTGAAGAAAATTTCATCACCTTTGTCTATATTTTTGTTGCTCTAAAAATCAAGCTATTTAAATATGTCTTATTCTACTATTATCGTTTTTCTTAAACTTTCTAGTTTTTTGTAATTCTAGATGTTTTCGATATCGAAGGAATGCTGTCATCAATATCATGAATTCTAAGAAATTATTGTAATAAACATTTTCGTATAAAATGTAAACTAGACTGCCAACAAAAACAAATATTTCAACAAGGAAGGTTTTTAGATAAGAATTCGAAGTTAATAAATTTGTTATTCTAAACACTTCTATATCGAAAAATTTTTAGTCTTCGAAAATTTTGTTATTAAAAATCTAATGAAATTTTAAGACCTTTATCAATACTTATTACCTCCAAAGGATCAAGCTTTTTGTTGTTTTTGAAATTTTTCGATATCGGAAGAATGAGCAACACTAAAAGCAATAAGATATATTCTAAGAAATTATTATTTTTACATAAAAAGTAAACATGACTGACATCACAACCAAATATTTCAACTACAGTAGTTTTTCAAATAAGAATTTAAAATTGCAAAAATTGTATTTTTCGAAAACTTCGATATCCAAGATCACATCGCCATTTATAATGAAATCTGCGGGCTCCCAATATAAATATATTTTCCTATTTGGAAAGCAAATACTTATTTGGTATTTGCTTGCTTAAAAAATAAAATAAGTTTCATGGCGTTGATAAAATGTTCGAAGTCGAAAATTTGATCTAAAAGTTTGCTGCAGTTACGAAAATGCCTTCGACAAAGGGGCATTTGCGACAAACACGCTTGAAATTCACAAAATTCGTTTTATGTGTATTATACAGCGGATTTTTTTTTCGAAATTGAGGTCTTTCCGAGTTTGCGAAAATTCGATGTTGAAATAGACGCAGTGGTTTCTTTGCTTAAGATTGTTTCTTTCTGTTATTGAAAGCAATCGATAACAAATATTATACTTGTAATGTTTTTTTTGCAATTAAGAAATTGAAATTCAACAAATTTGTTCTTCGATAATGACGATTTCTAAAACCCACACTGGCATTATAATAAAGTGCCTCATGCACCCTATATCTATTTGTATTCCCTTTTGAAAAATAAATTCCTATATTTTCAAAAATTTCGATATCGAGAATTTGGCATGGCTTTTTTCAATACCAAATGCAAATATTTATTTGTTACCGCAATAACCAGAATGTTTCACCAAGTTTATATAAGAGTGACCGTAATGAAAGCAAACATGCTATAAGTTTACTAAATGCACTTTATTTTATTTAATGTTTTTTTCGAAATTAGCCACTTTCCGAGTTTTTGAAAAAATTCAGTATTAACATTTTGCGACACAAAGCAAAAAAAAATCATATTGAACGCGTTCTTGCTCGATTTCGTATTACGGAAAGCCACCTCAAGTTTTTTGTTTCAATTTTCGATAAAAAAACGTCACAAGCAATGTGAGGCGTGTGGCAAGTCTGAAATCTATATACCCCTTAAGTAAATATTATTATTATTATATATTTAGGCTTAAAATTAATTTTAAGACTATCAAGAAAAAGAGCACTAAGTGCTATGGCTGTCGGTTCCCCCCTTTAGTTAATACAGAGCGTTGCAAGTAATGCAAGTGTCGCGCTTAAATACGCATTTATGCAAGCGCACAGACATCGTCACCGCTTAAATGTCCAACAAAAGCAAAACAAACGCAAAAAAGGCATAATCACAAACACACAGGCACTCAGGCACTGAACAATTGTAGTGCTGTGCAAATATGTGCAAATGTAACGGCATGTGTGCATGCATAAAAAGTTACACTCCTTGTGGCAACATTAATGTGCAAAGCTAAATAAAATTGAAGGCATGGAGTTCACAACTAGCGTACGGTGCAGCATTTGTGCTAAATATGAAAACGGCTAGCGAAGTTAGCGGAAGCTAAAGCCGCAAAGCTGTACGCGGTTGCGGTCTGCGGTGAGTGACGGGTGTTTAACGATCCACACATAAACATATTTACTGTTAGTATTATTGTTGTTGCTGTTTTATTTGCTAGAAAAGCATGACCGCGACACCCGATACGACAAATTCCATTGCTACAAATGTGCGACTTATGAAAATGTTCGCAAAGTTATCACATGAGGCACATGAACGCATGCACACAGCCAGCCAACATGTAAACACTTAAAATAAGCGTTGCAAATTTGAGTGGCTATTTTGTACAGTGGCAAGTGGAAACACATTATGCACATTGGGCAATGTATGTAAGCTAAGCCGAAAGAGCTTTCACGTTTATTCTTCTGCTCACCAAGAAGTGAATGAAAGCTTAAGAAGGGCTTTCATGCTCAATCTTCTGCAGAATAAGCGAATGAAAGTATAGTAGGAATAACATTTATGCTAACTTTTCTACTTTGGATCTTGCTTATCTTCGGCTTGCTAAGTGGTGAGCGACAGTCTAAGTAAGGAGAGCTTTCATGCTAGCTCTTAAGCTCACAAAGAAGTGAACGAAAGCTTAGGAGGAAGAGCTTTCGTGTCTAACAACGTTGTGGATGAAAGCTTAGCAGGAGATGCTTTCATACTCACTATGAAGTTAGAGGGATAGGACCATGATTCCAAACGATTTAATACTAAATCATTAACTGGAAGTAAGAGCTGTTTCAAGACGCGAGTTTTCACCAAGATCCAGTAAGCTTTCATTAAGCTCGACTACAGCAATGTGAAAAAAAAATTGTGCTGAGTTCAGCATATTCCCACCCACAGTTGAACAGTGCTAAATGCTTGCAACTTACTGCCCATAGCTTAATGTGCTGTCAGCGTAGAAACTTTGTCGTTATCGATGCAAACCGATAAGACTTCAATAAAAACGATAAACAGTCGTAAGCAAACGGGCAAAATGGCAATGACAAACCGATAACTCGTCAGTAACAAGCCAATAAGGCAGATAACAAGAAAACAACAAACCGATGATTGGATATCGGTTGCTATCGATGATTTACCAATATTCCTGCGATAATGTGTCGGAAACAAACGGACAGCGTTAATAAATCTGTAACTCATTGATAACAAGCAGACTTTTTTCCTTATGAATTAAATAGCTAAAAATAACCTATAACTCGCCAATACAGGTTATTATCGATAATAATTTATAGATTCGTTTTTCTAATAGTTCAGAAATCATAACGAAACAGCTATGAAGTATTCTCGCCATGGTTCTGAAAAACAACCAAAGTAATTACGAAATATTATCGGCATAATTTTGAGGTTGTGTCGATATCAATCTCGAAAAACGTCTCAAATACCCCCAATTGGCTTTAGAAGGCACTGAATTTTTTTCAATCTACTAAAAATCATATTCAGCTAGAGTCTTCATTTGAATTCAGTTTACCTCATTAATAAAAGCCAAATTTTAATATACAATAAGCGACAACAAGGCGGTAACACGTCAATATCGGCTGTTATCGATAACAAACCGTAAATAATTTCCTCAAATAGTCCACTAAATTTTACTGAAACAACTCTCAAATATCCCCACCAAAATTCCGAAAAACCACCAAAGTAATTGCTTAAAGGTTTTAAAATAATTTCGTTATGGCCCCGAAACCAATCCCGACACGTCTCAAAGTAGTCCCGAATTTGTGCTAAAGAAACCATAGTGGCTTTAAAGTCTATACTAATTTTTTTTTGGTTTTTTTTTAATATTTCCTTGTGACCTGACATTGAAATTCTGACATCGCTTATCATCTCTTAATTAAAATATGAAAAAAATCTTTAAATGATTCGCTGAATATTCTTCGAATTAACCAAAAATCACAACCATCAGCTTCTTCATTTGAATTTGATTATTTTTATAGACCGTCTCGATTTCTAACAAATTTTCAAGTTCAACTAAACAAGTTTTTAATTAATTATTTTTTTCGATTTAAGTTAATGCATTTGTTGCTTACCAATTAAGCTTTAAATAAATATGTAAGTATGTATGCATACACACCTGGACTAATGTCGAGGTCAGTACGTCAAATGTCTAACCTGCACAACTCCAATGGAGCTACCGCTGCTGCTAAGCGTTAACGATTTAACTAAAGCGCTAAACTAAAAGGCAACTCATTAAGGTCCGTCCGTCCGTACGTACAAAGTTCATTATTGAAACTGTCAGTGCCATAAGCTTCAGTGAGTAATGTAAATAAATGCTTTGATATAAATATGTATATGAGTTGGTGTGTATAGTTAGAAAAGTAGTAATTTAAAGCAGGAAGCGTTAAGCGACAAACGTTGCAGAAGCGGCAAAATTCACAGAAGCAATGATGAAACTCAAATTTAAAATGTTTCGAAAAATTTTTTTATTTGATATGTATCTGAAAAATTCATTATTCATATAGACGCACAATATAAACATGCATTGTTAATTAGCAAAAATGTTTATATTTATTCTTTTGTTTCAAAACAATAAAAGGGTGAGGTCTTCTTGATTCGTGTTTGCGTGATGCATTGTTTTGCAGATATAAAAATTTTTGTTTTAATTTTTTTTATAACTTTCGGAAAACAAGTAATTTATGTATTTTTAATTATATGAAACTACAGATTTCATGGGTTTTAAATATTAGATGAAATATAGCTTATTTAACCCGGTAAGAAAGACGTTCAACAATGTAGCGCTAAAGTGAATTAAATGTTATCAAGCCAAGGCCAATAAACATAGATGTGAGATATAGACAAACAGAAGCTCTTAGGAGGAAAATAAGCTAACTACAACCTAACTTTAAGTTGGCTTCCAATAAAGCAATGTCCACTATTATCTGTTTATTTTCTTCGTAAAGAGCTAGTTACTTTTGTATGACAATCGCCGCAAAATAGTTTATAGATATTTATTTTTGCATTACATTTCAACTACTTTCCGACTAAAATAAGTCAGCCTATTTTATAAATAACGATATTCAAGGAAAATAGTCTTTAAGTTTTGTAACTGGAGCAATGCAAACTAATATTAAAAATGTTTCCGAAAACTATTCGAAAATTCGAGAGTGCTTTGGGAAAATTTCTAAGTTCTTGTTTTTGTTTTTTGGAGTTCTCGACATTTTTTTAGGTATGCTGTTTTTCAGCCCAATTAATTGAAATCTTACAAAATTCAGGTTATAGGTCGCATGAATTTGCATTGAATTGTGACCGTTTTTTCCGAGGGGTGTTTCAGGACTTCATAAAAAAAAATGTGTTCACATATTGTCTGGAGGTAAATCTATATCTTAACCCTTCTAACTGTTAAAAGCTGATTTTTTGTAGTAAGTAAGAAGTTAGTTACTTTTCAAAACCACTTCAAATAACTTTCTCGTTATTGGTACTTTTTGTGCAGGCTCGCTTATAACAATTAAGCTTTTTGTACTATCTTACAATTTGCAAATTTTTTCCAGCTTTTTTGTGATCTTGCTACTGTACTGGCATACGAAGAACAATAGTAACATTATTGACTTATGCTAGGATCTCAAACTATTGTTGGTTCGAGTGCTTTTCTTCTTCTTGTAGCGACAGAGACACTTCCCGCTGTTTTTGGGTGTGCGTGGGGTTAATGGTTCAGGCAAGTGAAATTCCTTTAGTGGATGTTTGAGTGACGTCTACAGCGATTTTTGGGAAAAACGGGATTTTGTGATTGCTACTTCGCAGCCGCAGTGACTCTTATTCGTGATTGTGACTGAACAGTGATAGAAAATCAACGCGAACCAATAACCGCTCTTCGCTCGGAGCTTACTTAGTCGCAGCCAGTTAATTGACTTAAAAGGGAGCAGTCAGTTCTTCCTCAGTGGTGGGAGGTGTGATGGTATATGTGATTGTGAACAAGATATTGTACTATTCAGCTAGTGACAGCGAAAAGGCTTTAACTTTAGTTAATCTAACAACTTGCTGTTGCTGTAGAGGGAAATGGACTTATCTCAATCTCCGTTACGTAAGCTTGAGTAGTTGGTTGCAAACCGACTACATTTGTAAACGCAAATTAATGCCTATTGATTTGCCTATCTGTACCGAAACCGAGTCAAAAAAACCCTCTCATTCAAGTAATGGCACAGAAATTTAGAGACAACCAACGCTGGTTGATTCTCCACTTCTCAAAATTCGTGGAATTTAATAACAAATAATGTTGTATTGATGCAAGTACTTATAATAACAGACTACTCATTTAAGATGACGTTCAGCCGGAAAACTTTGCTTAAGGCTCAGCAGATCTAAACCTGCCCATCAATTCATTGAAAAATAGAGCGAATATCTCTCTCACTCTCGCCGACAGTTCTCTTGTTTCTAAAAAGAGTTTTACGTATAGGTTTGGAATGATCCTCAATATCTTTCTTTGGCGATTCAGAAAACGCCATGTTTTGAAATTATCACATAAGAGAGAATTTAGACTTTTATTAATTTTCTATTCTGCGTCATAAGGTCAACCCACCTACCAAGTTTCAGCGCTTCATCCGTCTTTGGTAATGAATTATCGCACTTTTTCGGTTTTTCGAACTTTTCTATATCGAAAAAGTGGGCGTGGTTATAGTCCAATTCCGTTTATTTTAAATACCGATTTGAGATGAGTGCCCGGGAACTTACATACCAAATGTCATTAAGATGCCTCTAAATTTACTCAAGTTATCGTTAGTATCGGACAGAGATGGCTAAATTAATTTCTTTTTTCGCCCAGATCATTTTGATATATAGAACTCTATATCTATCTCGATTAGTTTATGCCGTTACGGGGTACCGTTAAGCGAATAAAATACTCTGTGAGCTCTGCTCAGCTGAGTATAAAATTTGAGTAAATTACAATATGCAGTTCTCAGCTTAGTCAGGACGTGCGTGTTTCGACTGCAATAAAGGTATTCTTCAGATAAGAGTTCACAAAATGATTATATGATTCACTTGCTGATTAAGCAGCTTTTACGTTTTGATAGATCTCATCTTTTGAACCTAGATATGAAGCCTTTTCTTATCTGAGTGGAAGCTCTGGACAAGAAGTCACAATTTTCTACAATAACATAACAGAAAAATCATAGTACCTTCTTTCTTTGGCCTTTTGTTACTTTCTACTTGACAGAGTTAAACATATTTTCAAAGTTTCATAACATCACATAGCTCTATGACGCATTTCAGATTCTGATAATTAGCTTTTACTAGGAAATCAATTAAAACCAGCTTCAAATTATTAAATTCCTTATCAGTCAAAGCGGAATTTCAATCGACAGCAACATGCATTTCGTGAAATTATTATAAATAATTAAAAAATGTGTAAGGTTTTGAGTTTTTACATTATTTTGACAAAAGATAAAGCATAATTATGCCCATGGAATGCTTCTACAATCGAGTGCTTACTTGACTCGATAGTACGCATGCGTGGCATGCATTTTAGTATCTCGAAATCTACATACAAAGTGGTTGCACAAAACAACGACACGTGCCTCAAACTACTATTGTAAATAATTGGTTACTTTGTATTTTCGTAATATAAGAACGCATATGCATTAAAAACAACAACAACCAAGTCATTTGCAACACGCAACTTTTTACTAAAATACTTCCTGTTTTTTATTCTGTTGGCTTACCTTATTTTTCTTGAAACTAAAAATATGAGCGCTAGCCTCATTAGCTTTCACATTGCGCGTCTATTATTGACCATCGTAAATTTGGGTTCTAAAATTTTAGTAAAATTACATTCTGCATATTTTGTTCACGTTCGACACAAGCACGCACATTTTCCGATTACATAATTGCTGTTTATTGTTTTTTTTTATTTTTTATGGACTTTGCTGCAAAATTCGTATGTGAAACTCATCAAAACGTATACCTAACGAGTGAGTGAGTGTAAGCAAAGTAAATAAATTTGCCGACCTACCTATCAGGTTGCATGTTGCATGTTGCATATAGCTTGCTAGACTATGATAGCTAAATATGCGCAGAGTACACTCGTTTGTACGCACACTAAATATGCTTGACACACGCACTTCCACTTTTTATCTATTGTGTACACTTTGGTAATTTTCCTGAAAAGAAAATTGCTCACGCCTTGAATTGTTAAGCACTGCAGTTGGCGTTTCGTTTTTGCTTTGTGCCTATCTTGGTGTCATGCCGTTTTTGGCGTTGCTGGATTTTTTATGCATGCCCTGCAAAGGTCAGTTCTTCATAAGCAGGCGACGCTTTGTTAGCGCACCTTTACTTCGTTACCACTTCCGGTAGGTCGAAGTCCAAAAAAAATCTAATCACAATTACAACTTACTAACCGCAACTACTCCGAAAATTATCAAATATGTACCAGCAACTATTTATTGTATAATTGTGTTAAAAATGCTATTGTGGTTGCGTGACGTTGTCGGAATGGACGGGACTTTGAGCAACACAAGATAATAAACAAGTGATCGCGAAACAGTTGAAGTTTATTGGAGCTTTGAAAGCACACTTTCTATTCCATTTTTATGTTATTGATCACACAATTCTTATATATAGCTGTAAAAATATTAATGCTGCTGTCAGAATAGACGTGATTTCGAACAGCAGACCATTTCGAACAGCAATTATAATTGCACTGTCACAAATTCGAAAAAAATTGTTTCTGTTTATTCAAGGCAATAAGTATATGCATTTGAATAAGATTTATGAATTTAAAAATATGATCTGCATGTGCTTAGGAAAAGTGGCAGAAAATTACTCGACGGTCTGAAGGCGGCATTAAACATAATGTCCCCCAAGCTAAATGGGGCTATTCACTACACCTACTGTTAGTTTGATTATAAGTAATAAACCCAACCTCTCTCTATCAGCTATCTATCCAGGGGGAGGCCTTTGGGATTCAAGAGGTTGATAAGCGCAATTCATAGATACCACAACCCAATAGTCAAACCCATCCATGTGAGTCGAGTCCTGTTACGTTATAGAGATGTTCCCTTAATCCCTGTGGAGGCGCTGCTGACAATTTATTTATTTGGTTGTGCTCTTTAATATTGAGCTCTCTGGCCTCACTATGTAGGCGGTGTTCGGGGGTCATAAAGAGATAACCTTTGGCAGTTGTGATTGCAGCATTTTGACAGGCCAGTAGCTTTTTCCAGTATGTATTTTTAAGACTAGGCGACCAAACTGGTGACGTGTAGCTCATGACCAGCCGGCCAATTGCTTTTTCCGAGGTTAGTAAAGTTTCTTTATCTTTTTCCCCAGGTGCTGCCGGCAAGCGACTTGAGGATTTTGTTGCGACTTTGTTCTTTAGATACAATTTCGGTGGCCTGAGCCTTTAAGGTTAGAGTATTATAGAACGTTACCCCTAAGATCTTTGTGTGACTGACAGTACGCAGTGTGACACCATGATGATTCCTCGTTTCGAGGCAATGTTGAAAGCCTCGGCATCTCGCGCATATACCTGGTGTTACACAGCTTTTTCTATATTAATGACCAGCCTGTGCAATGCAGTAGCAACTGACTTGCTTTGGACTAAGATAATACTGCTTCATTCATATTTGATTTTTTATACACATCTAAAAACAGACCTGTAATCCTGTAGTCGTTTGGATGCAGATTACTGGCTCCTCGTGCTTTCAATATGAAAACTATTCCAGGCGTTCTTCAATATGTGGGAAGTAAGTTCAGTTTTATGCAATACTCAAAGATTGTTCTAAGCTGTTCTACAAATCGTACCACCTGCAACATAGCAGGGAACTTATGGCTCTGCAGCAGGTGATTTAAGTCTGGTAAAAGTTTTTGTCGCAAATTTAGTTTTGGTATTTTTCTATAATCCAAGTACTGGTCGCTGCGTATTTGGTATGTAGACGTTGTAGCACAATTCTTCCATATAGTTTCCTGATGGAAAATGTATGCCAAGTAGCGCCTCAAAGGACTCTTCACCATTGTGTGACCATTTCCTTGGACCTTGTTTTATTAGTCGCCGGTGTGTAGCAAGCAAGGACCATCAACATCGACAGCACTCTCAAAACTTTCGGAGAGCGTCTTTATCGCTAAAACACCAACAACAAGTGTATCGTAGCGAAATACAAAAATTGTTTCTTAACCGCCAGCTTGTGGCACTCTAGGCGTAACGTTTACTAACCTAAGTAGATAAAAGGTCCTTAAAGACCACATTTTGTGTTCTACCGTTCAGATTGGAAGATACCCATGTCGATCTTTCTAGGCCTTCAAATTTCTCTACTTTGCACCATTGTTAAAAATACCAACAAGTCTCTTATATGTAGGGGGAAATGTTCTGACTAGTTGAACTTGAAATTAAACTAGTTTTAGGGTATTTTACACCTACTTGCTTTGTCTGCAGGGTTACCTGCCGGCATAAGTGTTTTCGTTATATAAACTTGGTATATGTTCAGCTACGTGTGTTTTTCAATTACTTATTGCATTCAACTTTGCTACAAAGTATATCGTTTTTTTTTAATGTAAATTTTGTATGACAATGTTGTCACCTTAAGTGAGGTGCGTTGTGTTGCATAATAAAAGTTCCTTAGTTTTGTTTTTTGTCGGGAAGTGCTTAGAGCGCTTTAAACTTTCTGAAAACGCATAAAAAAAGCGTTTGAAGTGCGTGTGCATATAGGAATTTTCTAATGAAAAAGCTTTATTTTAACATCCTGGCAATGCTATTTTTTGAGCTTTAAATATTAAATTTTTTAAGATCGCATTTGATCGCAACTTCATTGAAAAATATGTCATAATGATTTCGTTCGTGGTGCAGTTTTTGCTCGAGGGATATGAAATACTTTCTTTTTGCATAATATTTTTTCGTTGGCTGAATTTAGCTAAAAACTGAAAGAAATGGTGCTAGCAAAATCAACAAATCGTTCTGTTGTTCTTGACTGAACGGAGATTCGGTGAAATTGATCGAATTACGGTTAATTCGACCGAGTTCTTTGTCAAGCGAACAAATTAGTTTAGTCATTGCAACAGAAGAGAAATTGTCGCTCTTAACTCAACAAAATTCTGTAAAATTGACAGACTCCTAATAAATCTACCTGATTTTTTTGTTAACACAACTGATCTCACTGGTCATTTCAACAGCGATCAACAGTCAAACATGTGCAAATTTCAAACAGAATTTTACGCTCACTGCGCTCTCTACTTTGTACTTATGTATGCTGTGTACTATATGTATGCACATATTTACGTATGTATATGGCGGCCGCCGTGGTGTGAGGGTAGCGTGCTCCGCATACCACAACGAAGACCCTGGGTTCACAACCCGGGCAAAGCAACATAAAAATTTTAGAAATAAGGTTTTTCAATTAGAAGAAAATTTTCCTAAGCGGGGTCGCCCCTCGCCACTGTTCGACAAGGAGTGTATTTCTGCCATGAAAAGATCTCAGTGAAAACTCATGTGCCTGGTAAATGCCGCAACATAGGTACTTTCGTACAAAGCTGTCGCAACAACTTTTTTTGTTCATTTGATTACTAAAACGGTCAATTAAGAATCAAGATTTGTGCGCAGTTGATTCAACATCTTATTGCGATGGATAAAAAATTTACAGAAATTTCTGTTGAATTGACCCGTATTTCGGTTGATTTTACCAGTCTTTTTCTTTCAGTGAATTGATTAATATTTGACTCTTTCTATTTTAAACTCCAAACTTATTCATAAATTTTCAGTGAAGTGTGTTTTAAATTCAACAGCTTGAAGAAAACTAAGTTCAAAATTAACAACAGCATTTGAATAAGGGATTTATTTCAAATAAGGCAACAAAGCACAGTTATATTTAAACCTACTTCATCCTTGAATCCGAATTTGAAGTACAAATTCGCACTATGTTTATGTTTTAAGAGAAGCCAATGATTACCAATGCACGCAATTCTACAAATATCTACATATAAACATTTTCCTATTTCAATTATTGAATTACTCAAAAACATTTATATCAATTTTCAATGCTCAATTGATTGGTTCAAGGCCTGCATTCATTGGCTCCACGCACATAAACAAGCGAAACGCCTATTTATGCTTTCAATTTATTAACTATATTTTACATACATATTAGGGCGTGTCAACTTTTGTTATACTATCAGGAAACTTATGTAGAATCACCCAAGCCTTGATATGGGAATATTCAAAATTTTTTTAAATATTTTATACGACCTATTTTTGCTGATTTTTTTCTCCACTTTAAGAATTCTAAAACTATTGAAAAAGCTGCTCAGAACGTGTTCTTTCTATATTTTTCATTATTTGTGGCCTGTGAATAATTTTCAACTATTCATTCTATAGAGAGCTCTCTCGCCGCTATAAAGAAGACGCAAATCTACAGTATTTTCTTTTCTCCTAGGCGTTTTATGCTTTAATACATTTTCTTCAAGGAATCTGGTTTATTTCTGCTTGATTTATTTAAAAATTTTTGTAAATATTTTTCATTTTAGAAACGTGTAGGTAGGTAAGATTGAACTGGTCGATCAAAAAAGACCTCACATATACTGAACGTGTCCATAGTGTTACCAGAATTTGTTTGACGAACGAACTTCACTTACTTAGGTACTAGGATTCATGTTATAGATTAACTCCGTTTTCTTTATACATAAAAGAAGTTTTGTAGTGCCTATAGCTTAATTGTTGCCTCGAAATCTGGCAACTCTGCTGTCCCTAGTAGCTGGAGCCTTGATCTCGCGAGCGTGAGATATGACTACTGAACGTGCTCAACCACGCTGGCAGCTTACACTTCTTACATCTGCTGTTACTGACGAGACGTTACTTATAAGCATGTGACGCTAGAGGGCAGCGATTGCTTACCATGTCCATCGTGAACCTTAAGTATTTTCTCTTTACATATATGAGCACCTTTTTCAGTCTATCGTCGCAGTATTTGCACATGATATTAATAATTTTGCGGCCCCGCGGTTCTGCCATGCCTTTTCTGCTTGATGGATCATATGCAACTCCTGTCACCTTTTGATTGGGACGTCTATCGGACGGATTGGGACGTCTATCGTCGATTCATTGAAGGCTGCACCCTGCTGTGTTAAGGCATCGGATATCTTATTTCTCTTTGAGACCAGGAACCCAGTATAAATGTAAATAATGCAGGTCTCTCCAATGCTTCTTTACATTCCAATACACTTCTTGATTAAGTACAGTTTGAGATTACTAACTTGATCGCCACCTGACTATCGATAATTGACGCGACTGCAGCTTAAGCACGCTTCCTCCTGCTGCCTTTCTTCACGGCTATATTTTTCGCCTGAAAGACTATGCAGTAAGCCGGCATCCTGTAGGATCTTTTTATAATTGACGCGACTGCAGCTTACGCAAGCTTTCTCCTGCTGCTTTCGTCACGGCTACATTTTTCGCCTGAAAGACTATGCAGTAAGCCGGCAGCCTGTACGATCTTTTTATTTTTGGATCGACCCAGTAAACAGCACATCCGAACCCTTACGTTGATTGAAAACCATCGGTATGCACGTTTTTATTATGTTCTGCCATTTGCGCAGCCTTGCGCCAACCCTCAGGCTCTATTGTGGCCGCGAGATCTCTTTCGAAGCTCAGGTACGGTACCATGTAGTCCGTTCATAATATATTTATTGGCGCTGTACTTATATGGGCCTTAAGCCTCATTGCAGTTGCTAGCGCTATATTTTTGGTCATTAGGTCTGCAGGTGGGATGTACCAAATGGCACGCAAAGCTGCCTTTGTGGTATTTTTGAAGGCTCCGGTTATGCTATTCATTGATAGTCTGCATACACCATCATACAAGGACCCCATAATTAAGCATGGGACAAAAAATTTTCGTAAATACCTAATGAGAGAGTTGAGGCGATGGGTCCAACGTGCATCCTGGTATCCTCTTGCTTTCATACAGTACCACAGAAGCTTTCTTTGCTCTCTCTTCTAGATGGAGTTTCGACAACAACTTACTATTAGGTATAATTCTGCTGTACTTTGCTTGTGCGGTTACCGCTCCATGCTTAGGTTAAGTCAAATTGGGGACATTAACGTTGACGATTAACCCGACTACAGATGCCCAGGCCTATACATCCCGAAGCGCCTGATTCATCAGGGAGCTAATTGTTGATAGACATCTGTCGCTTATGCTGACTGAAACGTCACCTACATACGACGTGAGTTTGGCTTCTCATCTATTAAGTCGCCTAAGCAAACTGGTTGATGACCAACGGCGTTGCTCTCGAAATTTTTTGATAATATACTCAGAAAATTGTTTTTACTTTTTTCCGGGATACCATACGCCAACCTTACAGGTCATTCCATATCCATTAATTGTGTATATATTGAACTGCCCTAACTAAGCTTGTGAATCCAATGGCAGAATAACGAGTGCTGCTATTGACGTTGTGGTAATTTATTATCATTTGTGTCTATTTGTACACACTTCTACATATGTACTAGAACTGTAAAATGATGAACCGCATCATAACTAAAAGGAATGCAAAGAGACTCAGCCACAAAACATCGCTGCATTTTTGCTTTGAATTGCGTAGGCTGCATATTTGCAATGTCAATGGCAATGTAAAGTGGTTATACACTCTTACATACGAATCGGCACAGGAGGTAATAAAATGCATTGATTTACAATAACAACACACTCACATACACACTTACATATGCAACCATTTATGCAAACGCACTCAATTGCATATGCAAACACTTAGCGCGCTATTTAATGGTTTATATTTGTTTGTCATTTTGCATTCCATTTCCCACTGTGATTTGTCGTACATACGAGTATGACTCGTATTGACTTTTAGATTGCAAATTGTCATTCAAAATCGATTGGTTTTATTGATGTCATACTTGTAGTAATGTCATCTAGTAATATGATTGTTGTTTCCGTTGCTGGTTATGGTGTAGAAGCTGCCATTGCAGCAGCAGTTCTAATCAATGCTTTGGATTTGTTGTTGTTTCTAGTGCTAATGTTATCTCACTGCATACAGTTTGATTTAAAATTTAACCCAGTTAATTTGTACACAAACAAGAAATATATATCCTACAAAGAAAATCGATGAATACAAGAGTACTCGGGGATAAGTCGCAAAGGACCATGCAAGACAATTTCGATCTCCTGGACGTGCTGTATTCCGATAAATATAGTAATCCTTCACATACTTCCTGCAGAGTTGCTATTAGGCCCTTCCTCTTGTACCTACCCTACAGCTATTTTAGGACAAGTTCTCAGTATCCGCTACGCATACTGTGGGGCCGGTCCTCTTTCTACCCTAAACGGTTAACAAACCGATATCAAATCCCTATACCGATTCGGATACAAAAAAAAACAGAATTGACTTTTCTCAACTATAGTCGTATATGAGTATTTGGTATCAATTATAGCATACAATAAGCAAAGGGAATCAAATTCGCGCTACTCTCCCCAGGGATAAATTGCATCTTTGCAGGAATAACAAAGGTCTAACACACATACACATGAACAGAAAAATAGCGCTGGTAATTTCATATAAATTGGTCAATAAAATACTTCTTTTTCATTTTCGAAAATTTAAGAAAAAATTTGGTACCTGGACCAAAACAATTTAAAAAGCGTTTTCGAAAAAAATCGAAAATTCAACAAAATTTTTCAAAAATTTCGAATTTTTTATTTTGAGTTCTATTAATTTTTATGAGTATACAGTTGCGAAAGCAAGTATAGGTCTCTTCGAATTCGCATGGATTTTTGAAAATTTCTATTCCTTGGGGTATTTCAAAAGCGCAAACAAACTGTTTTTGTATATAAGAAAATTTGAAACAGCCTTAGGAAAAAAATTGTAAAAAAACATTTCGAATTTTGAGAGACCAATAATTTCTAATTGAATAGATTACACTACAAAAACTCATACTTAAAAGTATTTAGAGAACTTCCAATAAAAATCGATAATAAAATTTTCTCAGTTTTTAAAATTTTTCGAAAACGTTTTTAAAATTAGTTTGCATAACTTCAATCACAGAATTCATAAAAGTTTTTGCTTAAAACATTCAAAATAAAAAAAAGAAGTTAGTTGAGGAAATTTGATAAAAATAATAACCACAACTAATTTTCTGTTCACTGATGTACATATATAAGTTTAAATGTTTTTTTTTAACTTTTTCAGTTCAAAAGCATTTTTATTTATTGAAATTACTTTACGCTCAATAAAACGTAGGCACAACGCAAAGCCAATCGCACATTGCACTTTCAGTGTCGACACACGGATAGATCTGTATCGATAAACAAAAACTGTTTCAAATAAGTGATTATACCACGCAGTGCTAAATTTCGTGAAGTAGAACGAAAAATCAGTCCCCAGGCTTATCTCGTACCACTTTAACAGATTATCTGTGTGGTTGCATACATTCACAAATAGTCAGCAACTCTATGTTAGTATGCTTGATACTTTTCAGAATCAGATACTTTTTTAGAAAATCTGGTACTTTTAATAACGAGCTACTTAGTCGTGCAGTTTTTTGACCGGAAACTTTTCACCGGGTTCTTTTTCAAAACAGGATACTTTTTTAAAACCGAGTACTTCTTTAAAGTCGGATACATTTTTGAAGCCAAGTACTTATTAAAAATCGGGTACTTTACTAGACCCGGATACTCTTTAAGAACTTCTAGTTTTTTTAAAACCTGTTCCCTTTTTAAACTGGGTGCTTTTTAGAAACGAAGCGAATATATTTCTGAACCGGGCACTCTTTAAGAACCTGATACATTTTTGAACTAGATCCCTTTTCTAGAATCGAGCACTTTTTGAAATCAGAGGGATTACTTTTTCAAGGGTGTTAAAAAAGAACGAATATATTGGTAGCTCTACCGATGCAGTGCACAACTTCTCTAAGGAAACCAAATTTGTTTGTCCTGCACTGGTGGGTATATGATATTCAGTTTCTGTTGAAATATAAATTGTGTTAAATGTTTGAATATAACAGCGCAAGTTATTTTTGTTTATTGATATATCTGCTCATATTCGCATTTATTCTGAGTTCACTTCATCGCCTTTTAGCGCGAGCATTGGTTTTGTTGCTGTTGTAGTTGCAAGTGCCTTCGTGGCATATTTAATAACAAATCATATCTTCATAAAATAATTATTTTAACTTGTTGTTGTTGTTGCTTGTATTGATTTTATCGCTTGGCTGCAGCTGTGTTTCATATTGCTTGCACCAACTTATGGGCAATACTTATTCATAATTATAGTAGAAGACCCGGCAGATGTTGTCCTGCCCTAAATTTGGCCCATCTGCATACATTTTATTAAGCTTTTTCCGTCTGACTCTGCCCTTCCCCTCTCTTCAATTTTTCCTAATCCTTTTATTCACTCCTCCCTCCGTCTTTTTCGCTTCATCTATCTCCATCTTCGTCTCATTCTATCTCTTTCTCGATCTCCTTCTCCTTCCCTCTTTTCTCTTCTCTAAATTTCTTCTCATTCTTCTGCATCCCTTATTGCCTCTCCCAGTGGGTGGTATTTATTTTATTCCAGTCCCAGTCTCAGGCCCACTCCGAGTCTCAATCCCAATCCCACTCCGAGTCTCAGTCCCATTCCTAGTCCTAATCCCAGTCCCAGTCCGTCTCTGGATAATATATTACTCTGTACTAAAGCACTCATCAACAGCTTTCATTTGATATCCATATTGTGTAAACACTGTCTAGGCATTCACTGGCCCACGTTTTGGCCTATATCTCGAGACCCTAGTCTCCTAGGGGTATGAAAATTACCCTCTACACAACTAAAGACTCCCCTGAATTAAAAAAAATGTCATAGTACCTCTGATGTGCTATACTTGATATCATTCGCTATAATATTCTTTATTGATTAGCAGGTTGTTTAATTAAACACCAAGCAATTACACGGAAGTAAATCAGCACCACCTGAAAATATGAGTGCCACTGCGAATACGTAACATTTTATTGTTACGTATAAACAAATAAAAAAATTTGCAATAAAATAATATTGCGACTATAAACTGAGATATAACCTATCCTATCTCTCAAGTTAGATCAAACTACACACGGGGCGCAAAACAAATTCAAAATCGATTCAGTAGTTTAGGAGTCCATCGCGCCCAAAAATGTTGCGACACGTGTTTTTTATATATTAAGATTTATGCCTATTTGCTGTAAAATAAATAATCTTTTTGAGTGCACAGAAATGAAAATGTACAACCATTTGCTTATCTGGAGATTATTGTCATTATCATAATTAATTTCCGCCTTACCTAGCCTAGGCAATTTTGGGCACCACATACCAAGTGACGCCAGTTATCAAAGCTTCGCGGTTACTGGCACCAATTGGGGACAACAAGGGGAATCTTACTTCACCTGCCTTTGTTTTGCTCAGTGGTGGTATCTCACTGTCTCTGCTGCCGAATACCGTTATATGGTAAAAGTTACGAGTCGCATAAAAGTCGACCTCGGGTTGATGAAGGCGGAATTTTCTGAGAGTTGTATCACAAATATTCTAAATTTTTACGCTCCAAGGTCGTGAGCTCTCATAACAGCATATGGTTTCGATCTTCCCATTATGAATAATTCCAAATAGACTTAAATTTCGACTTTAAGGGACTTAAATACTTTATGAAGTGAAATTTTATTGGGCAGTAGGTTTTCTTAATCTAAATACTACCCTTGATATTTAGTTTTCAAGGACCCCCTTAAGTCATATATTTTATATTCTATAACTGAACTGAAATACAGCGTCATTTGGTGTCGAAGGAAAGTGTTCAATGCTTTATACACATATAAAAGGGCCATTGGTAAAAAACGGGAGCTCGCCCATGGATTCATCCCACCATTAGCCGACCTATACTGCTGTGATAGTCAAACCTAAACTTGTTGGTTTAGTATGATAGGCAAAAGTGATGGTCTGAGGACATTGCCTAGCGAAGCTTTTCAGACCATTCTTGATATCCTACCATTGATCTAGCTAGTTATCAGGTAGCGCTCACATCACTCCTTTGTTTAAGAGAGTTGTCACATGGGACCAATAAAACCATAGGACACTGCAGCATACTAAGCGAATACGGTTTTTTTCCTCCTCTCCTCCTTGCGCGAAGCCGGATTGGTACCTTCCTGTTGATGGCAGCACTTCCATTTACCCAAACGGTTCTAAGCTAAACGGCAGAGTGGGAGATGGAGTTTATTCCAAAGCACCTAGACCTCCAACTCTCATCCACACTATCCGGTCACTGTAGTGTCTTCCAGGAAAACTGGCCAAAATGGGATCCCAAACGATCCCGGAACGTTTACACACCAATTTAGGATAAAATTGTCACACTTGAAGAAGTACTAACTGGGCACTGACTTATAGGAAGATATGCAGAAAAATTAGGAGCGCCTAAACGGCGTTGCTGCTGCAGTTGTCATGAGGATGAAGAGAGGGCAACGGCGGTTCACCTCATTTGCAACTGTACGGCGCTAAGTTGCGCAAAGCACCGCTTTCTGGGTTCTCGATTTCTGGATAATCTGCGCCAGATCGTGGATCAAGGACGTGGGACACATGCACCGTCAAACCGACGAAAGATGGCTACAAACACCGGGGTGTTGAGGAAACGTGACTAAAATGGGATTCAAAAAGATCCCGGCACGTTACAACCCAATTTAGGATAAAATTTTCACACTTGAAGGAGTACTAACTCAGCACTGTCTTATAGGGAGATATGCAGAAAGATTAGGAGCGCCTTAGCGGCGTTGCTGCAGCAGTTGCCAGAGAAGACAACGGCAGTTCACCTCATCTGCAACTGTGCGGCGCAAAGGTGCGCAAGGCACCGCTTTATGGGTTCTCGCTTTCTGGATAATCTGCGCCAAATCGTGGATCACGGACGTGGGTAGCCTTTACCAGGTCCTCAAAATGGTTCGAAGGGAAGGGTAAATGATGTGTTGTTGTTGTGTTGTTGTAGCAGTGCTTCGCCCCATCCAAAAGGTGCGACCGATCACAAATTGTCATCAATATCCTCTAACGGGAGTGAAAGGAAACTTGCTGTTTCAACAGGGGTGGACCATAATGAGAGGGGTCTTAGAGGCGTTGATTCCACATTACAATTGAAGAGATGGTTGGTGTCATGTGGCGACACATTGCAAGCGGGGCATACATTTTGTATGTTGGGGTTGATTCTGGAAATGTAAGAGTTTAACCTGTTACAGTATCCAGATCGAAATTGAGCTAGAGTGACTCGTGTTTCCCTGGGGAGCGTGCGTTCCTCCTCCGCAAGTTTTGGGTACTGTTCTTTGAGTACTGGGTTCACGGGCAATTCGGCATGAAGGTCCGACGCGTGTTTGTGGAGTTCACTGAGGACCTGCTTGTGCTTTTTGGCTTCATTCGTCTAAGTTCTCAGGTGCCGTATTTCCTCATAATGCTTACGGAGATGACTCCCTTAAGGCCCTAGGCGGTGTGGTCTCATCAATCAAGTACCTGTTGGGATGCCCACGTTTCTGGGTATTCAACAGGAACTGTTTGGTTAGCATCTCATTTCTCTCCCCGATTCGGAGTATTCGCGCCTCATTATGTAGATGGTGCTCTGGGGACATAAGAAGACAGCCCGATTCTGAGAGCAGTATTTTGGCAGGCTTGTAGCTTCTTCTGAGTAGTTTTGATCTTTCGTGGCATAACAACGAGCCTAATATCACTGGCTAAAGTGAGCCCTCCGTCAACTACTCAACATAGCCTAACCTTAATCATAGCCCTATTTAGGCGTTAAAGAAGCAGTTGATTACATTTACCTATTCTTATTTCCGTGTTTTTTTTAACTTCTTTGCAAAACATACAAACAGAAATCGAGTTTGCAAAAATTAACGCAATAATTTTTTCATTTCACATTAAAAACATTAAAAAAAAATTAAGCAAACAAATGCTATTCCAGGTAAAAGTGAATGTAAACGTAATTTAACACCCATAAAGCCAATAAGTGCCTGGCTTTTTTTTTCTATATACACACCAGCATATACATACATGCATACAACAATAGCACATAAACAGTCAGTGATTTATCCGCTTAGTGAGTATTGTTTACATTTAAATTCCCAAACATTGAAGAGTAAATAAACATAAACAAATAAATATGGAAGTTAACACAGCAAAGGCATTATTTATGATGGTGACTCTGAAGTAAGCAACAAAAACAGTAAAAAAAATTTGCGTGAATCAAAGGAAATAGAAAGATAGCAATCACAAATCGCAAAACCGCAGAGTTGGCAATTCAATGTATACACATACACACTCCTACATACATATGTACATCCAATCTACATAGATTCAATTGCAGGCAATTGAATTTGATACCAAAGTAGCTCCTACGCATACATAGACTTTTATTTGTTTACACATTTTTTAATGCATGTGTATGTTCGTTTACATGTATGTGTGTGCTTATGCGCGTAGATATTGAATCGGTCAATATCCATGTTTGTTTGTTTGAGCGGCCGTTACGCTGTTTTGCTATTTTATACATTTTTTCTTATCTCGCATATGCTCCAATTCAATTTCAATTTCGTTTTCAATTTCAATATTTATTTATTTTATACACACACACACACAAATACATTTGCATTATGATTTATCATCAGTGTTCAAATGTGAACTATGTTTGTATTCCAAAGTGTTTGGATACGGTTAGTAAATACCATCAGTGCAATAACGTTTCCAAACCAATGACAAACCTAGGCGGCTGTAGCATAGGCGGAAATACTCAACCAATTTGAATAAGGTCGATATAAATTTTTCAAAACTTTTCCCGAAACTTTGGGAAATAACCCAATATTTAAATATCAAAAAAAAAGCGCCTTAAATGCAAAAATTTTTGAAAAAGTTCTGAGAACTTTTAAACTTACAAAAAAAAGCATCTGAAAAAGAAATTGTAAACAATATTAAAAATTTCGGAAATGTTTTTGAAAACTGTGCTTAAAAAATAAAAAAAAACTTAAGTTGTAAAAAAAATAGTATTATACATTTTAGAACTTTAATTTAAAAAAAGTATGCAAAACTTTTTTCAATTTCAGAAAACGATTTAAACTTTCCCAAAATTTTCTCGAAACTTTGAAGGATAACCAAATATTTAAAAATAAAAAATAAAAACAAATGCTAGCCGCGATATACTCCGAAGAGATTTTAGGCCCAGCTTCTCCTCCATTTTGCGTCGTGCTCCTTTTAACAAATTGGCGGCATGGGACCTACTTGTTTTATGCCGACTCCGAACGTCATCTGCAAGGCAGATGAATTTTCACTGAGAAGCTTTTCATGGCAGAAATACACTCGGAGTGTTTGGCAAATTACTGCGAAGGGACGACCCTGCTTAAAAATGTTTTCCGAATTTTTGGTGTTTTGTCCAAATATTGAAATATCAAAAAGGGGGGTTTCTTTTCAAGTTTAAAAGTTTGAGCAACGAGCACTTAAAAAAATTTTTTTTGAAAATTGTTTTAAAAAAATAAAACAAATTTTTTTGTTATAAAAAATGTTGTTATGATATGAAGAAACTTAATTGAAAACAAGTAAGGACGGTGGCATATCTTTCATGAATGGGGCTGAACAATAATCTTATTCCGTTCGTAATCTCCAAATAAACGGATGTATAAGGTAAGAAATATATAGTGAACAGATGCACATACCTAAACGATTTTTAAGATAAATATAAAATAAAAAATGGCAAAAAACCCCCTTATCTGAACGACCGGTTGTATGGGATATATATTATATATAGCTCCGATCAAAATGATTTTTACAGGAAATCTTCTACGGTATATTAGAATATATATCACCAAGTTTCACGTTTTATAGTGGAAACTAAAGGAGAAATGGCCAAAAATCTTTCTATCTGAACGATCGGTTGTATGGGATAGGTACATTATACTATATACATATAGCTCCGATCAAAGTGATTTTTTCAGAAATCTTCTGTGATATATTAGAATATATATCACCAAGTTTAACGTTTTATATTGGAAATTAAGGGAGAAATGGCCAAAAATCTTTCTATCTGAACGATCGGTTGTATGGGATATAACTATATATAGCTCCGATCAAAGTGATTTTCTCAGGATACCTTCTATGATATATTAGAATATATATCACCGAGTTTCATGTTTATACTTTCTAAATTGCGCCAGGAATGACCAAAATCGTCTTATCTGAACGATCGGTTGTATGGGAGATATATGTTATAGTGGTCCGATCCTACCGGATTCGACAAATGTCTAATATAATACAAAAATACATCCTTGTGACAAATTTCATTGAGATATCTCAAAATTTGAGGGACTAGTTTGTGTTCAAAAGGCAGACAGACGGACGACGGACAGACGACGGACGGACAGACGGACATGGCTATATCAACTCGGTTCGTCGCCCTGATCAATTCGCTATACCTAATGGTGAGTCCATCTTCTATATTCTCAACGTTACAAACATCAGACCAAAGTTAATATACCATTTCATGTTCATGAAAGGTATAAAAATTAAAACTTCAGCTACGTGAAAAAAATTGTACAAAATACCCCATTAACCACGAGTTGGTTTTCGAATACGCCTTAATTAGCGGTTCAATGAACAGTAGGACATTTTTATATGTCACATAACTTGATGGTTCTACTTATTCACTTATTTTTCATGCAATAAAATCACAACAAAAGTTTTAGCGGTGCGTTCACTGAAAATATAATGAGACTTGTACGTTGTGGTTTATGTGTGTGTAAGTATGTAAAGAAATGTATGTAATTGAATAAGCAGAAATAAAATAACTTTTTCACGGAAAAAATAATTATAACATGTTTGCCTGTGGTTGGAAGCAAATATATAAAAACCACCGAAGCAGTAAATATATTTGTGAAGAAAGCACAAATCGATTGTCAATACTTGGGAGATATTTATATATATAAAAGAGAGATGAGAGCCGAGAAGTTTGACATTGAAACTTCTTAAAACACTTGTGCTATTAACAGACAACCCGTGCTTCCATTGACTACTCCAGAGTAGCAGTAGCAAGAAAAAATATGCTCTGCTACTGCTCCGGCTCTGCACATGAACAGAGCATAGAGCAGAGCCTAAGCATTAATAAGTGATAGCGCGTGAAAAGACAGTGTTGCATAGCAAAGCCCACAGAGCATTTCTTTCTTGTTTTTAAACTGCTATTTGCTCCAATTTTAAACACAACGTAGCTCATAGCAGAGCCTAAGAAATGCTCTCACCTTTTTTATGCTACGGCTCTGCTCTATGCTCTGTTCATGTTCAGACCCAAAAAAAATAGCATTTTCAATCACTGTGGATAGCTACTCACTTTAAGTTGTCTATATAAGGCAGAAAAATTGCTTTTCAATGTTGATCTGTAACTTATAAGGAGTTTTCGGAATGGTTGTTGCTAGAGACTGGTTGTGCTAATTTTTTGCAGGATTCACAAAACAGGCAATCATCGCATGAATCGATACGTTCTAAATTTTTTAAGCAACACAAACAAACATATTCAAAGAATATATGCGAAATTTGCAACGTAAACAAGAAATTGAATAACTTTGCGCAATTTATTTGTTAAGATATATATAACCGCATATGCGTTTTAGATGTTATCTTGCCGCCCATCTACCACGTCCCACTGGGCTGCCTACATAAATTTTTATTTTGTGATTTGATTGAAAACAATATTATTATTGCTAATATTTACTCCGGCAATTCTCTTAAGCGCTGGCGGCATTAAATTTAATTTGAATTCAATCACTAGAAAAAAATTTAGAATGTATGCGTACAAAAAGATCTATACATACACATATGCCGTTGAATAATTTTGAAACATTCAGCTCACCCTGTGTTTATAAAGAAACATCAATCGCAAGTTTAAAATTTGTATACTTTGGGCTTCGGAAACTTTTAAATCTTGTATGTTGGGCTGACGAGTTTTCAAATTTGAATTTGAGTAGCTTTGCATTACAATAACTGTAGTTTCTGAATTACACTGCTCCTTCTGTGTTTAACAATTATATTTATTTTTATAAAACAGTAAGTTTTAGTACCGAAAGCGACTGATATTTTAGAATATGTGAGTTGAGCTCAAAAGCGTTAGAACTTAAATTTATTTTCTAATACAAGGAAGCAGATTTCTGAAACACTTACATCACTTTGTGTTATACAGCAAATTTAAATTTCACAATAGATACCAGAATCTTGAACATACATATTTTATTAGCTGAGCTGAGTTTATTTAAATATGAACTCCAGTACCTTACCGAAACAAATGTGGAAGTTTCTGAAATACTCAAGTTACTCGGTGTTTAAGTAAAAAATCCCATATAATGTTAGTTAAGGCAGCAAAACATTTTAAAGTTTAAGCTAGTTAGTTGAGCTCCCAAGAATTGCAATTTCGATTTAATATATTTTACAATATAAGACTACAGGCTTCTGAAATACTTAGATCACTCTGTGTGGGCGATTACGGATGGTCTTAATTAGATTAAAGTACATCCGGTCTTAATCAGATGGATCGACTGCATGTTAAATTGCAGGAAGATTACATCACAATGGGTATTGTACGAGGCCACGAAATCAGCAGAAAGGCGCACGCCGCAGGGAGCGGTCACCTCTGCTCTGGACGCTGGTCATCAACAAACTGCTCAGGCGATCCGATGAGGGACCCGTAAAACTTTCGGCTTACACAGATGACGTTCAATTCTCATAAGTGGAAAGTTCCTTCCAACGATTAGTTCTTTGATGGATCGGGCGCTTCGGGATACTCATACCTGGGCATCTAATGTCGGGTTGAAAGTCAATGCGGAGAAGACGGATATGGTCTTATTTACAAAGAGGTACAAGGTCCCAAATTGGACCAGGCCTAAGTTACGAGGGGTGACCTAACAGGAGAAACCTTGCACAAAATATCTAGGAATCATCCTAGACAATAAGCTGTCATGGAATCTCAACGTGGAGGAGAGGGTCAAGAAGGCCTCAACGGCATTCTATACATATAAAAGAATGCTGGGGTGTACGTGGGGCTTATCGCCCTCTCTTTCTCATTGGGTTTTTACAGCAATTGTAAGCCCTATTCTATACTATGGAGTTCTTGGTTGGTGGAAAGCCACACAAAAAACAACATACCTCAAAAAATTAGAGGGGTATGCAGACTATCGATGCTTAGCATTACGGGAGCCCTGAAAACAACCCCGACGGCGGCACTGTATGCCATTCTGCACATTCCCCCTGTAGACCTGGTAGCAAAGAACATAGCATTAACAACCGCAACCGGGCTCGGTGCCTCGGGGCAGCTTGAGCGCCGAACATATGTCCATAGTAGTATAGCGTCATCAATCACTAGACGAACAGACTACCTGATTCCCTATCTGCGCTTCGAGGGAGATCTTAAGGCCACAATACAGGAGGACGGTTGGCGCAAGGGTTCGAAATTGGCGGACGAGGCGATACATGTGTACACCGATGGTTCCAAAGTAGTGGAAGGAGTAGGGTCTGCGGCATACTGTGCAGATCCGGAAATAAGCAAATCCTACAGGCTGCCGGATTACTGTAGCATTTTCAAAGCGAAAATAGTAGCCGTAACCAAAGCAGTAGAAACCCTGGAAGAAAATAGCCCAAGCTGCAATCGTGTTAAATTTTATATTGACAGACAAGCAGCAATTAAGGCAATAATCTCGCATACCACAGCACCTAAACGCGTGTTAGAGTGTAAGCAGTCCCTGGGGAGAATCGGGACAGGGAGAAGCTTACATCTATATTGGGTTCCAGGGCGTGCGGGAATAGATGGGAATGAAAAAGCGGATGAACTAGCTAAACAGGGCGCATCCCTTGAAGCTTGCTCCGTAGACGTGCCAATTAGACTAGGCGAGGTTAAGCAAAGGCGAGAGGTGCACATGATCGACCAAGCAGGAAAGGCTTGGATTCAAGCACGGGGCTGTAAAGTGTCGAAGAATATGTGTAGGTCTTACAACCTTAGACTAACAAAGTTGCATCTATCATTAAGAAGAGAGCACTGTAGACTCATGACGGGTATTCTGACTGGACACTGCCTTCTGGCGTCACATGCCTTTAAATTAGGCTTGCTCAGTGATAGCAGATGTAGGAAGTGCGGTTGGAAGAGGAAACGATCGAGCACGTTCTGTGCTCATGCTATGCACTTGCCAGGCTAATACTCCAACTATTAGGAGTGATACAGCTGTAAGATCTAGAAGCAGCAAGTGGCTTAGGTCCTAGGAAGCTTCTAGTATTTGCCAAGAGGACGGAGTTATTTTATAACATAGGTCCTGGTTTTTGATAGGGTTTTTCAGTTTGGTCGTTAAAACAAACTTCTGGTAACACTACGGACTCAATGAGCCTATGTGAGGTCCTC